>MNPL01001783.1:0-24207 GCA_002081605.1 Tropilaelaps mercedesae
TATATATATATATATATATATATATATATATATATAGCTTGAGTTAAATACTTGCCTAGCTTCTTCATCACGAAGAACCGGTTTTAAATAAACCGGTTCATGTCGTCATGTTTAGTACTTAAGAGCTGGAATGACCTCCTCCGCTTTATTAGTTCGAGGCCGCACGCTTTGACTTCAATACATGTAATGTTTATAAGCATTTTTCTGCGTGATATACGCTGTCCTGCGCAACCAATCACGAGTCAAAATACCTAAAAGGACACCGACATCCTCGAAGGCTTCGGCCATAGTCATCCACGTGATCTACTCGAATATTTTAATACACGTATACATAGCTACATACGACAGTTTGCTTACTACACTGCGTCTTCATTGCTAATGTAATAAACAGCTCTGCTTTAAACCCATCGGTAAGGAACACTGTCCCACTGTAACTAGAGTACAATCAGCGAAACCACAGAAAAATAGAAGGATATGGTATAAAGCCAACGGGAAAATTAAAGAACAATAGGACCCTTATGGCCGCCCGGACATTATCAGTGCAGCAAGTAACGCACACTTGTTGACCCAACGCCACGCTTTTATTAGTATTTACGAACAGGCGACTCAGAGAGCAGCAACGAGCTAGTTGGAATGTTATGTTGACACATCTTCCCTGTATGTATATCTTGATTATCGTTGTTGCTACTGTTCATCTCTTTACTTTCAGCGCTCTCATGAGGAGTCAACTTGCGAATTTTGTTTCTTGATGATGCCCTGAATAGTCTTGCTAAGCCAAGGAGTGCCTTGGGTCTTCTCTTTGTCCTGAGCGCTTCGGGCAAGCTGGTGGTTGAGCTCTTGACAATGACACTCACTTTCTACCAGGGCCAGTTTCGTCTGGGCTAACTCTAGCTCCAGCTCTCGCAACTGCTGCTCCAACCCAGATTCCTCCTCCTGTTAATACATCGTTAAGAATGATTTTGATATTTTGACTTGCAAGTTGAAACACACTGACAGTGTTCGTCCTACGTATCACCATACAGCGTCATTTGATTGTAGATAAACCGTGCTTCTCTAAAAATTATTAATCCCTTAATAATTAAAAAATTCTTATTTATTTTTCATATATCTGTGACTGCAAAAATTTTCTAACGCTTTGAGAATCCGCGGCACTACCAATTCTCCGTCTTATGAGAACTATTATTATTATTCATAATGCAACTCCGTTCCATTCCAAACGTAAATTTCATCTCTATTTTTTACAATTTTTATATGTCAACGGTTTCTCACCTGTGTATCTTGGCCACGATATTTGCGTTTCATTCTATGCCGATCTGCCTGTATTGCCTGGTTAACTTGCTGTAGACGTCCGCAAATCGTCTTATATTCGAGAATAGTATTTTCCTGTTGCCGGATTGTTGCTTCAGCTGATTCCGCTTCTCGACGACACATTTCCTTCAACTGGCCCAATTGTTCCCGCAATTCCTGATTTTCCACCGATACATCTGACGCAAATTGCTGTGCCGATGCCAACTCCTTCGTAAGGACGTCAATCCTGAAAGTTTTGACGTTCACGGTGAACATTAGTGAGCCGCAGACAATGTGACCACCCTGTGCAGTTCGACAACGAAGCGTACCAATGCAGACGACGTTGTCAGCGACCGTCAGCCAACATTTAACGTCCATAGTATCACCTTTGGTATTAAATTTAATTGGAATTGCTTCTAAGTGTACTGATGGAATGTATGCGTCCCACTTACTAGACAGCTTGCCGGACGTGTGACTTCATTACGGCATGTCTGTCTACTTGCCTGTCCCGAGCAGTGTCCACATGTCGCGTGAGCTCCAACCGCACGGAGATAAGTTCCTGCGCGAGGTCGTCGTTCTCCTGATCAAGTCGCTGCTGCCCGTTGAGCAGACGGCGGTTATCTTGAATTAGTTTCTCCATTGGATCAGAATTAGCTTCCTTCTCTTGAAGGAAGTCCTTTTCCCACTTTTTTAGCTTGGCCGGGCTCACCTTAACATGATTCGCCATTCGGACGAGACGCAATGCCGCCTCTTCGTTACGGTATTTACGCGGGATGGATACCCTGTTCCGTTATTAAATAAAAGGCAACAGTCTATGAAAAAATAGTTGTACCAATGGGATAAAAGCATGGTATAATGTGACACAAACATGACCGCTTTTTCTCTTTTTGGAACCTTATCACTCAAAAACCTTTAGTACTGTAAGGTTGAGCAATATCAGTTGCGTCTTACCGCCCAATAGATTTAGCATTTAATTAGCACAAGATATAAATCTAAGAAGCTATAGACCCTTTTCAAACCGTCTTTGGCAATACTAATGTATATAAGCTTCGTAAGGTAGTAAACAATAATTAAACCACTAAGTTACGGCAGCAACAATATACTATTACTAGTGTATTAAACGTGTACAATGGTTATGGCATAAATGATATAGCATAAACGTGTGTGAGCTTACTACCTGGCAAAACAATTGCTTGTGGAATATTGGTGCTATTATAGTTGCAAGATCGTTGCCTATCGCTAAGGGCAACGCAACGTGTTATAGTATCCGAGCTACCGTTTACGCTTTACAAACAATGAAATGCATGAGATATCTAAGATGAACCGAGTTCTTTTAAACCTAAATATGCTGCTGTATCTAGCATTGATCATGGAGTATTAATATGTGCTATTAATTTTAAGCTTCCTTTCCTTAACAGATTTTAGTAACAAGTAAATCGACTTCATGTGTTAATAACCAAAGGCATGCCTCTTTTTTACAAAATAGTTTATCAATAATGTAATAATAGCGATATATATAGCAACAAAAATATGTAGCTAGTTCGTGTCATGATTCGTGACCGTCCCTCTCTCTTTCACTCTGATCTTCAATACCTCTTTCCCCACAGATTGTTTCGCATTCTTACACTCACCTAAAATGTTTGAGAACACCCTCAAAGTCAAGGGTAAGCAAATCGCGCTTGCTTTCCATGAGAAGAGCGACGCCGATCTTAAACAGGAAGTCCGGACCCGTCAAAAGGAAGTTGTCCAAAATGAGGAAAACCTACGATCCAACGAAAGCACCACAAGAGCAGCATTGAATAATCATATCTAGAACTAACACGAACTGTTATTAGCTGCCATCACTTATCCCTTTAGTCACAAACTATGTCTCGAACCTAAGGCATTTGAGAACATTTCGTTCTCAAAAGCAAACAAAAGCAGTAATGCCTTTCTAGTGAACCGCACTCTACAAGATTTAATCAACCCCTAATCCCTACATCTGTCTAGGTCGCTGACCAGTGTTCGGTAAGTAAAGTGTCTTCAGTTGTTGGATATTCAAATTGCATTATCATTAATCGTACTTTAGCAGAAACTATTGACCGATCACTAAACATGATGCGAACATACGATATCCTACACATATGGAAACATAAAAATAATTGCGCTGTAATACATTCTTATTCAGTTATTATAGTCAAACAGGCTGGGGCATTAGAATCACTCATATACGGTGTGGTAGCCTTACGAAGCAGCAATGCGAGACGATGGAATGTAGAAAGTCAATCGTCTGTCGGTGTGTAGCGGTTGCTGACCGTTCAAAATACAGCAGCAAGAGCGTAGATTTATGGTGGAACAGTGGTTGTAATTTATCGTCTATCATGATATAGCTATAGCACAAGTTTGTTGATGGTGGTCATTGCGGTTTTACGACAGTGAGCGCGTGTATATATATATATATATATAAAGACGTTAAATAGATGTTTACCAAGTCATTAAGACATAATCTAGCTAACATGTACATAAGTTTGTGTACAGAGAGGTGTTATTTTGCGAACATTTATTTCACACAGTATATATATATATATATAGAGAGAGAGAGAGAGAGAGAACGCTAAATGTTGACAATTTTAAGGCTGACTATCAGCCAACATTAACGTTTTTTTTAACGTCAGTTTTTGCATTACTTATAAGGCGGACCCCATATAAATGTAAATGTGCACCCGCGGGAATCGAACCCGTGCACCTACGTGTCTCCTCTGGTTGCAAAGCGCATACGAATGCACCAAGCCACCGAGCTCGACAAAAAATGAATGTTTACAGAGCATTTCATATATAATATACTAAAAATGTATGTAGTTTTGTGCATAGGGAAGGTTTACTTCCAAATAAGGACTTTCGCCTGAACAGTACAATTTGAACACATAATATAGAATCACTTGAGATGAACACGTGTGTTCCAAATAATGGCTCTTCTGTTTTTCTCTGTAGGGGTTTTCACACGAGGTCATCTCCTACATTCTTACCCATCCGCCGTATTCTTACCAAGTAAAGCGGGAACTTGGCAGTGTACAATGTGAGTAGCCACTGGGACGCAAACATGTGTGGCTCAACACCGAGGTCCCGGAAATGACTTCCGATTTCCGGTATCTTCTCGCTGTACAATTTGGCCAGTTGATAGAGTCTGACGTGAAGTGTGTCGAAATTGTCGAGATACAGCTGTCTCATATTGTAATGTTCGCTTGACATGATCACATTAAGGAGGAAGAACGTCTGCTCCTCAGGGATGTGTAGCAGGAGAGCTGCGGCTAGATACGATAGACCCTGGCAGTACGAAACCGCCGTGTCGTGCAACGAATATGCCTGAGAAAAACGCAGGCGAAATATGGATGAATTGCTATGATCCAAGTTATTTTAGAAAAATCAACAATAAGAACAACAAATACGAGCGGAATCGTGCGGCTATTAATGCCACTGGGAACAACCTAACTTTAAGAAAAAACACTGTATATCACTTTATCAAAGAATGATACCAATTTAGCGGCAGGTACTCACTTTACATAGTCTGTACAAAGATTCTTGGCCTTGAGTTTCCTTGAAGTAATCGTGACCGGGAAAAGTGCGGTGAATATCCCGCTCGATAGCCTGGTCCACAGCTGATGAATTCTCTTTTTTCACTAACATCTGATAGTACTCATGGTCCTCCATGTCGGACTTTGACGTACCTAATAGCTGCCAAACTTGACACCGAAGTGACTTAATCGAAAAAAAATATTTTTTAACGTGTGTTAGAAAATCTTGCCGGTAGGCCTCAAACTGAGAGTAAATCAAATTAATAAAATATAATCGTAAGCGAAAATTGCAATATGAAAGCTATAGGAAGAAGCAAACTATGTATCTTTGCACAACTATATCGGCTCGACAGTTCGGCACGTAAGTGAACTGCACTTTACATGCTCTACATCAAATGCAGGTTTTTCGGCATTATTATTTGGCAAAGCATAGATCAAAGCTCGCAGGAAGTATAACTAATAAAAACAGCTAGCACGCTACTAATAAACACAAGGATACGCTTCTTAGTCCAAATTTTTGTAACTAACCTGGGGAACTCCAAAATTTTGTATGAGCGCATCGACCTCCTTCGGCTTGGCATTTCCCTCCCAATTCTTGATGATGTCGCCCCACTCGTCGAGCTTCTCCTGGCCGCTTTCCCGTCCCACCAAGCCCGAACCGGACAGAAGTGGTTCGTCGTCATCGGATTCGGACGGGTCGGCCATCTGCTCGATCGGATGGAGAACTCGACCTGCTGACGTTGTCATCTGAACTAGCTCATAGCTGTTCTTCGACTGCTGCTCAAGAAGTAAAATCAGACGTGTATTGGTTAAGTGCGCACGCTAGTAAGTGCGTGTACTGATATGACTGGAATGCCACACATATACCTGAATGGTATTCAACGATAACACAATATATAGTAGAATCTTGTTATTTCTGTTGATGTAGCCAATAGATTACCGAAGTCAACTGTTAGCAACGCCTTTTTTAGCTTTCCTTTTCAACTCTATTTACTTTTGCAAAACGGGCCATACTTGTACAAAAACCAGGCATAGCGAAACGACATGACTGACAGACATTCAACTTTGTAACCAAAGAAATTACAATTATTCTACAAATAGTGCCAGTCATCCCACAAGAAACGAGGCTCTATCAGCGCCTCGTCCCGTACAGCGGTAAGCTAACAAGCAAAAGGCCACATGAAAGGTCGATGGGTTCCAGCCCCGCTTTGATATTTTCGAAAGGTGTGACCAAAGGAATTATACTAAACTAATTACTTTAAAACTTAAACGAACAGTAAACTAACCTGTTGAAGTATAAGTGTGAAGTATTCTGTAAAAGGCTTTATCGAGCCAGTCCGGAGTGCTGTAGGCAGTGACCAGACCAAAGCCTTTTCGCGGTCCTGTGGAGCTGACCCTATTCGAGCCTGCGTCTCAAACACGAACCGAACGGGCTCCTTGACGTGCATTAGAACAAGATCGCACGCAACCGTCAAATAGACTCGCGATTCACCGGATGTTACCGTGTTCAGCAATTCAAATGAAGGATTGTCCTTTGGATCCCACGTAGAGACTACTGTGAAACCTGACGATGGACTTGAAGGCTGATTGCTTGAGTCATTACTGCCTATAACCGAATGAGCAGGTTTCAATACCGTTATTATGACTATGATATTTGAATGAACTAAGTAATACATTCTCCTAAAACATCAAAATCAATGGTATGAGAGCGTAAGCAAGTGCTGTGCGCCCTTTTTAGTTGAGTGAGATCCCGTTAGATAAGTGCATTGCCTTGCAAACAGCTACCTCCATAGGCCAGGCAAGATCTGCATCGAAATTAGATGAAGTGCACTATCGTTCAATTTCTTGACTCATTCATTAGAATTATGGATGCGCGATCTTCATGATATTTTAAGCCACAAAGAGAACGCGAAAACTTACATACCGATATCTGAAATACACATATGCAAGATAACCACATATCAACATGCGACTCACTTAAGGACAGATAGTACAATGGCTGTTTTTTCATTCATATTGAAACAAGCGTTTTTAAACAAAACGAAAAATCAGCCGGCCGATTTCTCGAAATAAAATCCAAGAGACACTAATGACTCAAAACTGAAAGGAGTATTTACAGTACTACACAAATTCTCCATTTCTGTTTCAAACAGATAGCCAGCCATACGATGCTCGAATTGTTCGTACGTTAAACTATACCTGTTCCAATGAGCTGCATATCGCTATGGCGCACATGACGCCCTGGCGAAACGAGCACGCCGAAGCAGCGTTCAATGACGACCGGACTCGGTTGAGAGGTCGGTTCAATCGTGAGAACGATCTGTTTCTCAACATCTCTCCTGAGCTTGAACAGTTCCTTTGTCCGCGAGCAGGCCGTGTAGCCGCTCCGTGAATCCTCCTCACGTATATCCAGTGTCATCTGCAATGCACGAATACAGAGCGTACAGAACGAGAACATAAATAATTCCTGAAGTTCGGTGAGCATGTGTGTTTATAGTCATACATTTGGATGAAATGTGTGCATGGAAGATTTTAGCATGCTAGGATCGCGGCAGCAATAAGAATATAGACGGAAATCTGCCTATCGGGATTAGAATGCGAGTGCATCTTCGCCTCAGTGCGTCAGCCAGGTTGTTTATCATTGCTTGATAATCTTTGGTAGTAATGGAGACATAACACATGGTGGACTTACTAGATCCTCTCCATTTGCTATATCTATTATTTCGAAATTGTCGCAGCAATAGGAATATGAGCGAAAATCGGGTGAGAACTTACAGATGTTGTCATTATCGAAGACGTTTTGTTAGCATTACAAATAGGCGTAATACATTAAATAACAAATACCTTTGAACTCCAATAGTGACCATGTGTGTTTATAGTCAGACATGTCAGCCAATTATTGCATGTAAACGTAATAAAAAACGTAACTAAGATCGCATTCTAAGATAGATACGTATGAGGTACTCCGTCCAAGCAAACTGGCATGAAGTCCTGAAACATAGCCTTGTAGAGCAACGACCTGCATAACACCTTACCTGTTACCTGCATAACAATTGCGTTAAATTACCTGAACGTTAACGATCTGCGTGCTTCCGTATGGAGTGGTGCTGAACTGTACTTCGTTAGAGTCGTTCTGGATCGATTGGTAGGCTTGTTCTATGCGCTTATGCACCTCAGCTCTTACTTCGGCTGACATTGCGTCAAAGCAAAACATCTTTAGACAGCACTCTGTTTAATTGAAAAAGCGTAAATTAAAAATCATAAAGCATATATAGATACACACACACACACACAGAAATTATATTGGTTAATAACCTTATCAATGAACCTGCAAGCACAAAAACTGGCTTAGTTAGAGATCCGAATCGTCAGCTCGTCATACAAACTAACTAATATGGTATTCAGCAGGTTTCCAATAAAGCTTCAGATTGCTCGACTGGAAGTTCATAGATTACCTCTGTTATATGAAAATTCAAGCATGGTAAAACTATAGCAAGTAGTGAGAACCTGGAATGACTACTATTTGAGGTAAACGTCATTAGCTACGAGACGGCGAAAAAGTGGATGGTTCTATTTGGGCCAGGATTATAGAAAGTTCTTGAAGGTAGCGTATCTCCCTAGCACTTTTACATTGCTTTAATTTGATTCTACTCATTGAAAAACAAAGCCCATACAGAAGCACGCTGTGTGTGCAATGTTGCTGCAATATAAAATAAATTAATATTATAAATGATGGAAATGAAGAAGACGCCGTACGCTCAGTTGCAGCCGGCGCATAGACGAACGCAAAACAACCCGGATGTTCCCGATGGCCGCCGGTGAAGGAGGTAATCTGTCGCATTGGCAACGAGTAGATCTCATCTCCGCTTGCTTTAGCAAACAGCCTGGAACAATCGGGTAGAGCTTGAATTACCACCGCCCTCATCGTCGAATCAAATCAGTGCCATACTGGCCGCATGCATACGCACGGTAAATACCATCAACGTAAAATGCGAGGATAGACATTTCGCAGGACACGATATCTATGCGGAAAAATAGACAAAGACCTCGTTATTATATACAGAGTGGCATCGAGCGGTTAGCAACAACGCTATCGAATGGTTTACTTACACGACTTTACCATCGCCACGTGTGGGAAGCATCAAAGCGACCCGTATTTGCTTTTCGGGTGGGACATTCATCGCTCGTGACATAGCCTCAGCGAGCACCTGCTTGGCTGGCCGGGGGTCCTGATGGGGCCAAGGAAAGGCCCCGAGGAAGGTTATCGACTCGAACATCACCCAAGGGTCTGCATCGCCTACCGTCGGCTGCATTGCGATGGACCTGAGAAAAAGTTCAGTCCGAGGAGAGAAAGAGAAGCAACAAGCATGGTAAATTGTATATACAACTTGACTTAATATTGACGATTCGGACATTTACACAAAAGTTACGTAGAATGGCACTTTCTGGACGAGCTGACACCAGCATTTCTGACACTCTTGACTTCATTAATGTATATGAAGAATTAGCGTCTATGAGGAGATTTACCTTGATGTTGTATAGTCACAAACATTTCTTTAGACACACTTGCGAAATGCTTACATATACTCATTGAAACGATTTTCGAAATGCTTGCTTTTCAGTTATTGTCGCACGTTTTCTTAATTGAAAATCTTTCCACCTCAGTTTCTTGAACTATATGTGTATAATAAGTATAACCGAACATTAGTTCGAGTGACACATTTAGCCCGAAGCCGTCGGTTTCAAAAGAGAGTAAATATAATTCAAAATTAGAGGAAAAAAACTCGAATGAATACGACAGCTTTTGCCTTTTCAAGAGGTTGTGATGTTGTCTGCTCCATTACATTTATGGCAAAGTCATTAGACAAAATCGATCAACTCGATTAACGAAGATTTAAAATGTGTTACCATATCAGTTCGAGGGAGAAGTGAGGATTACCAATTTTTGCCATAACGTGTCTTCTTTCTAATGACACATCTGCATTTGTTGATTTACCAATGCGGCTAAGAACAGCTCGTAGGGTTATTATCGAATCTAGACAATAATGATGATGACGAATATATTCTTCGTGACGACTGTAAATGGTCCAACTTAAAAAGAACCGCATTATGTAGTTGTAATGATTTTTTTAAGGAGGTCTAACGGCAAGTTCAGAATTAGACGACACCACTATATTTGTGACGTCCCCGAAGACCTACAACTTTCCCGTTTATGATCGAAAAACCCCACAATTAATGTGGCGTACTCATGAAAGAGACGTCGCAGCCATCTATCGTAAAAGTGAGGTAAATCTCCCTTCCGCATTTGCGTGCGTCTTAGGAGCGGACGAAACACGTAGATGGATGCACCGGTTCAATCCCCGCCGTTGCAGTTTACATTTATAGGGCCCGTCTTACGAAATAATACAATAAGAGGTGCCATAAATGTTAAATGTCGGCTGATGGTCAAGCTTAAAAATATTTAATATTCTTTACATCTACTTGCTGGATACTGTAAATCCTCTTAAGGAAGTATGCTTTGCGCATAGTACTATATCTACAACATAACCGCCTCAACAAACGCCAAGTGTGCGAAGGTATTCGGCAACCACGGGTGGTCAGAATCTGCGTTACCACTTATTCATTAGCAAACGCATTCCTACACCGATAGTCAAACGATACACGGCACAGTCGCATTCCGTGCACCGTGATACCGGCGTAAGACCTAAAGAAATTGCAATGCGAATGCATCTTCGCCTATGAGATTTTGCTTGTACGCAAATGTGAGTATATCACTTGGAAACAAACCCCAATTACCTGAAAAGACAATTACGCGTTTGAGGCACGACTACTGACTACAAAATGAAATCGATAGTATTAGGCCCTCAATTAGATAGTCCCCAACAAACTATGGTATATAGATATAACCAACTTGGTAAATATATACATATATATATATATATATACACATTCATACATACCAGGTCGCTCCTTTAAAAACCACGCCTTTACTAGCTTTTATTAGTTTACAAACTAGCTTGGAAATGCACAGATAGCGCTTCGATGCGCTGGAACATACAGAACGGTTGCGACAGAAGCGCCAACGGTCCTTGCTGGAACCGTTCCCTGGCGTATCAGGGTTCAGTGGAGAAGGAAGGGATGGAGGGATCCCGAAATCTCGCGGCAAGATAGTTGGAAAAGCATGATTAGTGACTGGCAAACAAAATGTGAGAATGGAACGGGCTTAGGGAGAGACCGTGTAAGAGAACTGTTACCGGATATCATAACATGGTTAGAAAGAGAGGGAGGCGATATCACATACGAATTAGTACAGATTATCACGAGGCATGGGGGTTTCGGTACATGCCTATGAAGAGTTGGCAAGGGAAACAGAGAAATTTGTGAACACTGCAACAGCGGAGACAAGGACTTCCCAGAAAATTCATTGTTCGAATTGCGGACATGGACGCAACAAAGGCATCGAGGGCAGGAGGAACGGTCACGGACCTGTTAGACAAGATGATAGGGGATGCGCGGATATCGGTAATAGATCTGAGTTCGAAGAGGTACGAAGGGAAAAGAGAAAAAAGGGGCGATTAGCAACGGCACAGAATAGGAGTCTGGCCGATTGATCCAGCGCACTCACAAAACAGTTCACTGGCAGAAATAATGTTGAAAAACGGTTCCCCCAGCGTGATGTGCTTTAGCCGACTTGAGTTTTAATGGTAGGCCCGACTAGCGGGAGTTCTACACTATCAGGCGAATACCCTGTTGTAAAGCTGGGTGCTCATAAGAGTTTCTCCGTGGCAAAAAAAAAACTTGAAAGAAAAACTGACAAGACTGAATCTATCTTTCCTGTTAATAAAAATTGAGCCTATAATTGGCATATATCTCGAAAGCTCCAAATCAGACTTATAATCTCTACGTGTACTGCGGCCCCACATTAAAGTAGATTAAGCTGAGGTTCCGTAACGAGCGATAGAACTAGCAAGTATGTGACATCTTTGCGTAATTGGTTACTAAACCCCGCGGTATAATACGGAAATATCTCACGAGTGTTTCAAGGTAAATCGTCTGGTTTGTTGGCGCTGACACATGCATAAGTAAGTACTTACACCGTATGATTGCCCTACGCTGACCACAGACCCCAACAACGTACCTAAACAGTCGCACAACACCATACACGAATGAGTTATAGACCACACATACAAATACACACACACACACACACACAATTTCTAGATATATACATCATACTCTCGAGGTTACCCACTAACACTCATTGTGTTAGAAATTTATGTGCCAACACAACGGTCAAGTTAACAGGCTACGGTACACGGAATTTGAGACCTATCATAAAAAGCATGCCTGGGATGCAGGATGGCTGATATATTGACTTAGCTACGACCTTTTCTTTATAATCGTGGGAATTCATTAAAAGCTTATAAGAAACTGCGATCGACGCAGGGCTTGTTCTACGAAGAACTCATCGAGCTATGTCATGCATAATATCTCACTTCCTTAATTCGATATGACAACAAGAAACCTTACCAAATCAGCTTTTGCGAGACTAATTCTAACAAAATAAGAGCATCGTTTTGTACGTAAAGTCCTCACCACAATGTATTGAAGCCGTCTAAATTAGGAGGGGATCCTAGCAATCTACCATTACTTAACTTGCTCCATAGCCTAAAACATGACTGAAATGAACAATCGTGGTGTCATACTTTATATACTAAATATGCCCTGCTTATTTTGCAAATGGCATAATAGTATTGAGATTTATCTCGCTGTCGCTCATTCGAACGAGAAGAGCACACACAGGGCAGCTTGTTGAATTCGTGAGATAATTGGTTAGATTGACTTTAACGTAGCGAGGCAAAAAATTATCACAACGAAAACCATTTGAAGCTACGAGAAGAGAGAATGTGTGCTTGATAAATGGCTAAGATATAGTGAATATTAAAAGTGATAGTAGCGTTAAAATGGAGGACCAATCAATGGCGTTCATGAAAAATAATTCGTCAACGTCGTTGCCAAGCGCTACAGACAAGGAATTAGAACGACTAAGAACGACGAGTAAAGTTCAATTTGCTATGCGAACTGATCGGCTAATCTCGAGACACCGTGGAGTTTCCCCAATCGTGTTTGTTTTAAGATATACGGTCGCCTAATTGATTGGCTTGATGACGGCATACGTCTCAAGAAAACAGATCTTAAGACAATTACGACGGCGTTTCTGTCTCATGACCTCAGCCATGAAGAGAATCTAGATCAAGATTGTCTATCGTAGAAGAGTAAATAAGTACGTTCCAGAAGATGTACCACCTTGGTAATGGCAATTAGAAGCAATTTTCATTTTCAATCAACTTATCGCTATGGACATAGCGCATTTTTCACATATTGCTGATATAGCTATGAGCATAGATTTCTGATAGAGTTCGGCAAAACTTCTTCCAGTAGATTACAAAAAAATAAGCGATATTCACAAACAAGCTTATTTAAGTTGCTTTAGTTTCAACAGTTTGTTCAGTTCAATTAAAAGCACTTCATATGTTCATATCAAGTCCTTTTGCAAACCTTCATCACATCATATATATGAACGAATTACGAAACTTGATAAATGTATTCACATTGAAACCAGCAAGTTTCCATGTTAGATGTTTTCGGGTGCTTCTCTACGAAGCCACTCAGTACTAAGGCTTATCCAAACATCTGGAAGCCGTTGCACCAAAGGAAGTTTCATTATACGTCATGCGACCACTATCAATGCCACCTACATACATCATATAAAAATGTGAATTTAACATCCATAAGTGTGAATCCTTTCCGCCACCTCTTCAAGTGTTGGCTACAATATCCGCCATGAATCACTCAAAACTCCCATATAAAGTATTTAATGTTCTATACCAATTGACCTTGGGCGTAAACATCGCTCATAACGAGAGAAGCTCAAGCTATCAAAAAGGCTTTCATGTGTGGGATCTCTTCGGCAGTGTCACCCCGCCACGGAAGAGAATGAAGGAGTCAGCCCGTCTATGTCATCGGCCCTCGTTGCCGCACGCATGCAATAGTTTTTTTTTTGTTCTCTCCTACTTCCAATTCCCACCTCCTGCTCGTCCCTCTATCCTTCGGTAGCTGGTCTCAATCAATGACGGTTTACAACAAAGCGCAGCAGAAGCCCATCCCATTAACGTAAGGTCTGTCAGCCAAGCGATTGTGCGCATGTTGCTTGCTTGACAGCGCCCAGCTTACGGGTGATTCAGTGGGCCTTGCGCTTTCTTTGCCCACTTGTGTGCCCTAAAAGTCGGCTAAGCCGAGTGGACAAGACACCTCTTTCTTGTATCACTTAGGCAGAGGCAGAAAGGCGCGAACAGCAACTTTCTATACGTAACTTGCCCATTGCCTTATCGTACCTAATGTCAACAGTGTGTGTCACAAACGCCGACGGATTACACTATATTATCACACTGCATTCGTACAGTCGACTGGAGACAAGCATGACTCAGTTTGGTTCTCAATCTTACGAGTGTCGTTGCAAGCTCAAAAGTATATACCGTCGGACGGAACGAAATTTTCTTTTACGAATGATTTACTGGTCAAATTGAAATTTCAGGCGGCAAATGGCAACAGCAAGGGCGCCTCGGAGTGAAGCGGAGTCAGATTCAGAGCGCCGTTTACAACAATAATCATGTACTTTTGACTGACCGCAATCAACAACTATGTAAATAGATGGCTACATAACAGATATGTCGTCGATACCACCCCACCTGTCTCCACGATCGGGGCTAACCAAACGTGCCCCGTTCGGCTCGATGCAATACGTCGAGGGCACGAAACTTTTCTTTTGCTTGGGCACTCTGCAGGTTTAGAGCACAAAGACTGAACGTCGAGACGCAGCTGTCAAATAGCACACACAAGGCGACACCACTCATCTACACGGCACTCAGGCACACAAATGAAACATTTATTCACCGCCCGTTTCCACGATGTAGCTGCCTGACTCGGACGTCCGTGGGAGCACTCGGGCAAACACGACTCGTCGAAAATTACCCCGCCCACTAGCAGAAATGGCACAGTGGCAACTCACGGTAAGTGCGCGTCGTCCTCTATCGAATCTCGCCTGCGCTGCCGGAGTCCAACATTGCTCTCCATGCGCTCAGCTGATTCCGCAGCAGCAGCATCAGCACTCACCCGGCATGCGTCCATCCGACAGCTGAACAACAGGGCATGTAGAGATAGACGGGACCCGGGCAATCAGTTGAGAATACATACAGTGGGTACCATGTGTGACTCATTCATGAGTCGCCCGCGTTTGTCCGTTTCCGTCCGCGATTGGCTGGTTAGCCAAAACAACAGGATTGCACAGCGCGCCAAAGTTTGAACCTCTGCCATGGTAGCATGCCAAGGGTGAGACAAAGTGTTTGGATGCAGGCGAGAATGGGTCAGTTGTTGTATGTTCACCACCAATGGTACAGCTGGCATAAACTTGCTATTGCGATGTAAGGACACGCCGGTTACTTCCAGCCACCCTGCAAAATACTCATTTTTTCTGTCTATCATTTTTCATCCAGGAAAAATTAGTTTTGTAGATCTATGCCCATGACGTGCAATTAGGACAAAAATTTAACAAAATCAGCATAAAAATAGCATAAAAATTTCAGGGACAAGTACGTTTTCCGTGTATATTGTATGATGTAATTTATAGAAATATATTACTATTGGTATTCCACGTCCATATAATGTCTTATTGTATTTACTATTCGTATACAATACTAGTCGTATTATTTTAAAGTAGTAAGTGATCGATACTTTCGTCTTCGTGAGAGTATTGGCGAACTTTTATCTAGTTCTTGTGCAGAACTTCTTGTGCACTTACTATACTACTCATAAAACGGTTCTGCTATCCCGGTCAGCTCCTAGTACATTATATTACCTACCAAATCCTTCGTCGCTTCTTTACGTGGCAATGTCACGTAGTCATCTTGTTAGTATCATTTTCCGTAGCATTTCTTAGCAACATAGTTAATTGCCCAATAATTTAAGGATTGGCAACAATCAGATTATGGTGCGTGCCGGTTTTTGGAAACTCAACTGTTGGAATAACACACCGTAGTAACACTGTACGGTAAAATGTGTCGCAGCGTGTCTCCTTCTTTAATTCGCTCCTTCCCGATCCGAAGTTTTCATGACTCTTCTATTGGAGATTTCGGAGCTATATTCAATTCCTTTGTCATTTCTCGGTGACTGCAATCGGTGATGTATCAGTCGATATCAATTTGAATCGGCATCATAAGTCCAGCATAAACTGTCGAGTATATGAGATCAGGGCGTAGATACACCACTTTGTTACAAGACCCTAGCCGAAAACCTAATGCGCCCTTTAGGAAGGAAGCCTTAAGCCGGTTGAGCGGCTTCCAGGCCTTTGATCGTTTCGTAGCGATGGCTTGGGTGGCTAATGGAGCTGGGTGTTCGAACTAATGTGAAGACGGCTCCGGACTTAAAATGGATAAGGGCCGCAGATAACTTAATTAAGCTTTGGACTGTAAAAGAGCACATCCTGAGGTTGAGATAACTACGGGCTTAGCTTATCTTGTGCGGTCGTCTGGGCTGGCGTTTCGGCTTCCTATTACCTACTGCGATCATAATCTGAAATGTGGCGCAACATGCCTTTAACATTCTCTCTGAGGAATTAGTGCAGACAAGCAGTGATTACAGAGCCTGAAAGGAAGCAGCTGCTCCTACGCTTCGAGTAAAATATACGTATTAGAAGGCGAATGAATCTTTCTTCAATAGGGTAACATTCGGGACCACGTACTATTACAGTGTGTCTGAATTTCCATTTTTATACGACAATTACAATCAGCGTCAAGAGCAAGTTCTTGGAATTCACTGCTATTTGCGAAATCAACAGTCGACTTCTAGGATACAGAATGCCCTAAGCGAACAGTAGATACCAACTGCTTTGTGGTTTGTTTACTCCAATGAACATGATCGAAATATACGTAAAAACACTGTTTTTTATCACTAGCGGCGTATTGAACAGTGTTAGGCTATGTAAGGACACAGAACCTAATAAATATAAGTGCAAGTAGTTAGAAGGTTTGGTTAGGCTTATGTAAACATTAAGTTTTGCTTAAGCTCTCTACAGATTTTGCGGTCTCCCACTAAGTGTTTCTCCGTATACAGCTTGTCCGCAAATCTCTTAAAAGGCAGCATAATTGATCTTTAAATCTACAAAGTGTTTACAGCGATCTGTCTTCGGATAATACTAGCTTGACCAATTTGGCTTGCCAGACGAATTTGATGCTTGATTGGTGCAACTCGACCAATCTGTTCAACTACATTCGATAGAGTCAAGTCACTCGAATCACTAAGATGGGCAGCTTATCCCGGGGCTTTTTCCCCTTATATTTAGTGCTGATGACGGCCAGTTCGAGACCTGAAAAATTCTAAATGGGAACAGATCTTGCACCAAATAGTCTCTAATTCGCACCAAAAAATGTTGACGAGGAAATCAGTGCTACATATGGCTCCTGATGGGTACCTTAACTTGCTAGGTGAATCACACCTTTAATAACCGGTATTGTTTTATTGGAAGGGAATTGATGTTTAAAGAAACAGCGCTTCATATCTAAATATTCCTAAAACTCGTTCGTTAATATTGTCTCGGAAGGTCTCTGTGACAAATGATATCATTAATATAAGATTCATCGTTGTGTAACTTCTCTTAGAATCAATGTACTACACTTTTTAGGCACTGAGAACAAATCTATCCTGTCCTATATGCTTACGAGAAAGGTCAATATCAACAGTCCCAAACAAGCCCCTTAAGATTTATGGGAAGTAATTTACGACTACAACGTACTTCGCTATGCCGCATGCTTTTTTGTAACTGCGTGAGCTACCATGGTTATTTCATATGTTGAGGATTTTATTATGCTAGTTTTTAGAGCAGCATAGCATTCTATTTAAGTGACTTGCATCAAAGTAAACGCACTTGACTTTGAGAGTCTAAAGGCGTATTGTAATTAGCCAATATTAATAGGATTAACAAACATCCTTAGGATATTGGTGGTAAATGACTTGAGTCTGTGGTCAAATGTGGCTAAATAGTTGCCGATTCGATACTTCGTTATTAATCCAGATCTCCAGTCTTCGCGATAATGGCAATTCTTTAAAGAAAGCAGTTTGTTTCCAATTTGATATAAATTTAGATATTATTGAACCTATTGGAAGCACGTGTATGAGCTACCGTTTGTTGCTACAGTAACACCCGGGTTTAGTCTCTATAGCAGCTAAGTAGAATTTCGCCTTGTATTCGATGACAATCTATATAGCTATAGATTGGTGTTATCGAATAATTGCAATAGCACAATATGGTTCCTGGACTGTGGAGCTAACAAACAATGGCAGAAACAAGCATGAGACAACGTTTCGCGGTGTTCAATGAACCCAATTAGAAGAGGAACACTTGACGTTTCGAGGGAGCGCTGAGATAACAGGCTTTGTAGCTGCAATGTTGACATATACGCCCCTATATGACACTGAACTGATATTAATTACAATCAATTTAATGCTTCACATAGTATTTGCAAAAAAATGTTGATCTCACATTAGGTTATGCGTTCTCATTGGCAATGCAATTTACATTTTCCACTTTCATTTAGAGCTAACGGTTCCTTTCCTCTGACACCGTAGGAACACAAAGAACATCGAGTAGAGTGAAAGACGATTCGGTTTTCTACAAATTGGCAAATTAATTTCTAGAGTTGTGGCAATAACACTGCGTCTGTAGATTCTTTTCAGCTGCTGCGATAGTGCTGTTTCACTTTCCGTGAGTTACGGTACGTCTGAAATATTACTAAGGAGTTTCTTCTGCATTTAATGTTTTTTACTTGAAAATCGCAAAGAACATCTAGCGATGTTTTGCTGTTTTAGTGTCATAAAAAATTCCAGCCAAAATGTTTACTCAATTTTTAACCCGTTACATCGCGGGGAACTTTTTGTTTACAAATATATCTCAGTCAAACTGAATCGGCACAAAGTTTAACTAAACTTTTAAACCTTGATGTATGACATAGATTGGCATATAACGTAATTACTTCCGGTTGATATCCACTAATTAACAGAAATATGTCTCAAAGGTAGTCTAAATTTTCCTAATTGTGGAAAGTATATCGTGCTTTCAAGCAGTTTCGTTGTGGGCGATTGTGCACCACTATCATTTACCGAGTTTGTAACCTACCTTGGAGTCCGTCGCAGTGTACAGGGTGTTCTACGATATATACAAGGTGTCCCAAAAGTCGTGCCCGATTTGCAAACATTTGTTATAATTGTTTATGGTTGCGATTAGTTTTGCTGTTTTTTTGGAAAGTTCACGTAACCGCTGTATGCCATATGATTGCTGTCGGGAATAATAATATGTGCTATTTTTATTTCTAAACAAATTTAGGAAATCTAAAAAGGAGCGTTTGTGTATAGGTGTATGTGTGGCCCACAAGGTATTCAAATTGGCTTTATATTCACACTTAAAAATTTCAGTAAAGTATATACACTTAATATATTCTTATACTAAGAAAAAAACCATGCTTTGTAAAATATTTAAACATATTTTTACTGGCCTTGATGTGCATGACGACTGGTTTGATAATGTTCTTGAGTAGTTTGTTACATATAGAGAATGTGACAACTGTTCGTAAACCAAGTGAAAATTTGCTATTACGTCAGTTTTCTAAGAAAGAGACATTAAAAAATCTCAACCATGGGCAATTCATAAATGTTTGAAAATCGGATATGACTTTTGGGACACCTTGTATGTAAGTTGATATCTTGAGGAGATAAAGAAGGAGCGAGGAAACAGCAAAACCATAGCATATCTGCAAATATTTTGTAACAAACCAATATGTAATCGTAAAGGAATTAAAGTAAATGAACGTGAAATATAGGAACTTTCCCATACGCCCTCTGCATTTGTTGACGATACTATCGCTAATAAAACAGGGATTCCAATGAGTGAAGCAAATCGTCAGGCTTCATGTATTTGATCCATGCCTGTCGGATGAACAAATGCAATCATCGTTGTTCTCGTAGGAGGCATGGCGATGCGGTTAATATACAGCGCATAAGTGATACGTGGAAAGATCAGGTATTTTTGACTATATACCCGAGATCATTCGGAGTCATTTGATCTGTGCGATATGGATGTGCCTAGCGGTTGCGTAAAAATGTGACTGCCCTTGGGAACAACATATAAAAAATGTACACGAGAGTGCTTTCATCAAGTGCTACTGCACGATTCATATGGCGGGAAGGGGTGTTCAGACAACTATTCTTGAACGAAAACGCGTAATCAGCCGGAATAGTTCCACCTTGTCTTCATCATTGTTTGTGCCCGCCTACGTTCTCGAGTTTCCGGCAAAAAGAAGCGTTCTGGTCCGATTGCGCACCTCCATGGATGAGTAGCTAAAAGCACACAATCAAAGTCACTAAAATACGTTGCATAGTACACCTCGAGACGTGTGACACTGATCATTAAGTGTACATTCTCGCTTATCAACATAAAGCAAAGCCAACTCAATCAACTCAGCATCTAAAAGGCTTTTAAAATCACAAAATTCTCATCAAAACCATCACGATTAGCCCTTACCATTAGCTCAATGGCGAAACTCTATTTGGAAATTCAACAGCAAAACCATCACCCCTTAAGGCAAGAATCTGGTTTCACTGCTCAAGCAGTTACCTTGCACGAAAACCCATACAATAAAAGATTTTTGTTTATAGATTGACACAACTCCCAAAAGCTTCGACAGTTTGCCGGCATTCTTCTCAACAAAAAAGGAAACGTACTACTCCACGCAATCAGGTGACACCGTAACATTTTTCATCTTTATTTTTATCACTGCGGATTATAATGGAACTCGTCCTGAGAAACCTGACGATCAGCATGTGGGGAAGTAACTTGGCTACGAATATCGTAATTGCAAGTTTCGTGAGAATTGTTTTTGCGGAAGTACATTTCTCTATAAATTACTGGGACTCTTCACAACGTCTCAGAAAACAGGTCCGTTTAATGCTTTCGAAGGACTAAGACTGAGACTGTTGATTACAGTGTTATTTGACCCTTTGTCAGCTGGGTGTTAAACGTTACTGTACTGTTTATATTCCACGTGGCCACAGCGAGCAACAAAAGTGCGTTCTAGTAAAAGAGAAACATACGGTGTGAAGACAAGTGTGTATTACATGCTCCTAAGCTGTCATATCAAAGTCGAAGATACATAAGCATTTAATTACAGAACCTTCGCATGCACTTTACTGACCATTTCCAATTATACTCTGGGGTCTTCTTAGCCCAGAACAGAATAGAATTAAACATGAATATTCACTTCTATATTGGGCTATGTTTCAATCTTCGACCATGACCTAAATCTCGGAGAAAAATGGAGGTAGTTTCCGGAATTAATCCAGAAAACAAGCACCATGCGTTTTTCATAGCGGCATTATCTTCGAAAAACATTTTAATGGGTTTAGAAAATTACGTGAACCGAGTGACACCCGTACCACGACGTGATGCTGTATATATGTATATATATATTTGTGCGTTTTAAATTATAATTATACAGATCTCGGAACGTGCCCGTGATGTAGATCTTCGTAGCCATAAGTTAGGACACTGCTCGCCTTAAAAACGGGCTATCTTTGTGCATCAGTAGCAAGCCATATGCTACAACAGTGTTGAACAGCCACCAAGCACCGAGGTACTGAGGGTATAATTCTACGAGACAAGTATATTATCTGGCGAATTATTACGCGGTCTGGCTATGCTTCTTGGCTGCCGGACACATCCTCACTGCCTTAACATATTTTGTACTATATCGTGAATGTCACTTCGGGCCATGCAAAAGCAAACGAAAAGCGAAGATTTCTTGATATGTTCACCACTTTATCTAAACTTCACATCGATTTTTACATCAATGCCAAGGTTGTTATTTTTTTTAGAAAATGTTTAACTTTTATTCAACACAACACTATGTAAATTCAATTGACGATGAAAAATGTTTAAACACAATAAGCCTCACAATCATTTATAGAGTCTTGCCACTCGATTGTACGGAAGCTAGTTCCACATAACAAGTGAGAACATCAGCAAGCTTTCTAAACTTGTCGCTCAAAGGCCCACAGCCTCATAGTCGAGAGACATCTAGAAGACAGGAGGCTCAGGAAAGGCAGAAGTGGGTATTGCCTAACGTGCGTGAAAGCTGATGACCAGATGATTGGACACACGCGTAACTCTACTCCAAATATGCCCTGACAACTTCGACTAAAGCCTAAAGGACGAACATTGGCCATGTGGTCCCTAGCGACGTTGCCAGCATATCAAAATAATACTCGTATGGTCGATGTACAATTAGATGTGCTCACGGGGATGTGTCGTGGGGAAACTCCACAGCGGATGACGCACCCTTGCTTATCTGGGGCATTATCTGCATGATTGCACGTCTTTTCATGCCACGAAACATCTCCCAATGCCTAGAAGTGTCCGGTTAGGTTCAACACGTTTACGAACGTCTATAGGAAAGTCAAGTGCAGACAGCAATCCATCACTAACGATGTTGCAGCAGCAGTCATCTAAATATTTCACGGGTCCCTGGCTACAGAGGCCAGTTAAACAAAACAGATTTTAACAGGCCGCATTTTGCACTTAACTTCATATGAAGTTAAAAGATTAGGTCCATTTGAATGGCGAGGCATTAGATTTATCCTGAGCTCATTGGGAACCGAAGTCGCTCCGTGTGTTTCTAGGAAGATGTGTATAGAGTCCGCATGGCTGACAACATCTGATCTCGCTCATAGTTCATGATCCTGTTTCCTGAATAATTTCAGACCATTCTGGCTCTATAAATTAATGGAGAATCGCTCACCGCACTGTGTGCTTTGCAACATAAATATGTCGACCATGTGCATTGGCATATAGGTGCAGATCATCTCAGACATACGAAATATGCTATGTCAAGCTCGACAAACTATTCTCCGCAGTAGGCGCTAGAAGTGTCTGAAGTTATTTTGTATAAACAATGGCAGATTTCATTGAATGCAATATCCAAGAAAGGCAACAGACAAATGTATGATTATCAATGACAAGAACATGCAAATTCGTTTAACGTTTTCTTGCATTTGTGAACGTTTGCACCTAAGGCGCGCAAAAGGATAATACGCAGAAGCTCTTCAAAGCAAGTTACATCGCTGCATTATACTTACGGTACATCTATTACATACTTATTTCATATAGTTTAGCAAATATAGGTTGAAACGTGTATACGAAAATTTGTGCGGAGAAATGTGTTCCCGACATACGCAAAAGACCAAGTTTCGTATAGAGGCTACTGTACATCGGATCTACCTGATCGCGCCAAGCCTCGTTTGTGCGGTACCCGCATTTGAATACGACGGAAGCTGGCCATCCGGTTCCTCGAAACTGGTTACCATTTTGCCTCAATGGATCCTTCACTCCCCCCAAAAGACGGTCCAATATTTTCCTACTCACTACGATTACACGAGGAATGCTCACTGCTTGATACCTTTTCTGTATAAGGGTTCAGGTGCGTCCCTAGCCTGGCTTTAAGCTTCAGGTCGACCTCTGTAAATAGAAGCAACCAAATTCACAAGCGCTTAATAGCGGAAGAATTGGGGACGGGAACCCTAGCTTCAACGTGGTCAAAAATTTCGTTCCCTCAAATGATTGCACTACTGCAGAATAGCCTTAAGGCCTTATGTCATCATCGAGTGTCCATTGCTTCCAAATGTTGGGTTTTCTCCGAACCTCTTCAAAATTTAAAATGTTGAGGGGGTGTCCATTTTTCTTCTTTTGTCTAACACTGCGCAATAATAAATAATAATAAATAATAAATCCCATCCGATGCAAATTCTATCGTTAATTTAAGCCGAAATCTACTCACCACTGTTCTTCTCATTTAAGCAGTTTTCTTGCATGGCCCCTTTCAAGTGAGCGGTTGAGACCTGCTCATGTCTCGCCTCGTAATGATATGCATTAGCCGAGTGCCTTCATCTGATCTAAGGTCGGTTTATAAAGGACGCGTTTATCAATTTTCTGTTGCGCGTAAAATTTCGCCTGCTTAGCATAATTCGTTTCGCAGTTTGGAGTTCTGAATTGTGACCCGCTCCTTAATGCCCTCCAACGTTTTAGTTTCATAGAAGCCCTGTTACCAGCGAATCGCAGCTCTATCAAAAAGGGTCGGAGCAGTCAATATTTTCACCAATTTCCCATAAATTCGTTAGCGTTGTCACCGGCTGGAAATACAGCTTCTTGGCATTATTGAGGTTTCTGTCGAATCCATTACCGCCGCTAACACTATTCTTTAACTGTCAGTAT
>MNPL01001785.1:0-10750 GCA_002081605.1 Tropilaelaps mercedesae
GAATATATATATATATATATATATATATATATATATATATATATATATACCTTCTGATAGCTGACGAGCCGATAACGGGCTTCGATTATAATTGAGCACGACTAAGAGCATCTTATGCTGAGTACTATTCAGTACTATTCGTTCCTTTCCTGAACTAAGGTAACCTTGCATGGGAGGTCAACGAGGTTACATGGGCACATTACGCCGCATGCTACCTCTTGCGCATACACGTGTGGGGCAGACTCGTGGTAAACGGCCGGGGAGTATAACTTGTAATGGAATCCATACACAATGAATGCTACCACAATGCGTCGGTTCGGAAATCGATAACACACAAAAGGGATTAAATCGATTCCTTGCACGTATGATCGTTCATTGCACCAGTATTTAGAAAACCAAGACGATATCTGTGAATTTTCTTTCCCAGGGGTAAAGCACTTTGTCGCAGGCGGAAGTTGCAGGGAGGCCAGCGGGGCTCCTGAGCTCTTTAATGAAGAGTGAAGCGTCACCAAGGATGTATACGGGTCTGTTTAAAGCCGCATGGTGTAAGACGAGAACACGTTTTGAACGATTTAAGAGCTCGAGGCCTACTGGATTTAAGCCCTCTCAAATGATCTCCACTTCGTATGCGGTCATTGACGCGACTTTTAAATCGAACAGACACGCACGGCCGTCGATATGCATAAAAGATGAGAGTTTTCTATCATCGCCACCGTCGACAATGCCTTCCGGCATCGTTCGGTGACGTGAGCGAGGAAGCAGGTGCCTTTAGTTGTTAGTAGCAGGCCTAGGTGATGGGAATTTATCGTCATGGGCAAGCGGATGGCCATCGTACATGAGGTTGTCCTCGGCGGATACACGTCCCGTACGTCCGAACTTCTTCGCCATGAAGTCTTTGCCCGATTGGTAGTCAGTCCGAGTTCAAGAGACGCAACACGCAGCCTGGCCAGGGCCTGCTGAACTTGACACTAACTGCAGCCATAGATATCCAGGCCGTCCGTATATGACATAGACAAATGAATTGCACTAAATTGCGTTGAAAAAACGAATTGAGACTAAGTATTCCAATAAACTTATGAACTCAAGAGGGCCTCTAGATGTGAATATTTAACTCTAATTTTTATGCAAGCTGCTATCGACATTTAAGAGTTGATATAGATAGACAAGAAATGAATCAACAAAATCTTAGAGTCTCTACGAATCATATGGAATTTTATGTCTAATAAGAGAGTGGATTACCAAACAATCTTAAAATATTATTTCATGTGTGGGCTGTGGTTCCTCAACTGTTTGAATAAAGTTATAATCAAGAATAAGCCAGAATTACTTTAAGATGTTTTAAGACGATCAACTTCAGACTGCAACCGTTCGCAAAAACTAATAATTCTTATATATATATATATATATATATAAAGAGAGAGATTAGACCAGCATCGATGAAAATTTTTATTTTCTAATAGGGCAGAGAGGACTGCGTTGAAAGTTTTAAAAAATTAAAGAAAATTAAAATAAACCAACAGCAGAGACACAAGTGGCGAGACGAATAGGCCAGAAATAGTAAAGACAACACCAGCCGTAGCAAAGTAATATATTCCCCAAAAAAATAATATCATACCAGTTAGTAAAACATGGCGCATAAATGAGGAAACAACATCGCCCATACAAAATTACTAAAGTGATGCGCAGCTGGAAATCAATTGTATATTGAAAATCCATCAGACAAATGTTACGCTAAATATACTAGATGAGACGCAGTATTAGACTATATCCTAGTCAATGCAGATAGAATAGATATCATTAATAAAGATGGATGGGGAAAGAGTGATATTAGAATATAGTCTAATGAGATTAGCCACTGGCATTAGAAAATTAGAAATAATTGAAAACAAAAGTAATTATTATGCAAAATGGTAAATATATAAAGACTTTAGTAGACTAAAATAAATAAGCAATTTTATAACTATCTGAGATATTGACGCTAGTTTTGATGTTCCCTATGAAAAAAATCCAAAATTTTCCGGTAAGGCTCTTGTTTCTAAACAAAAAAGTTCTTACATTTTGTTAGTTCTAAACTTGATAGCTCTACAGGGCGAGATTATATTTCGCACGGCTCTTAATTTTTCTCGCAATATTAATCAGTGCGGTTCTTAGCCTAAGGTTACCCGTTTGAGCTTAACTGAATATAATTGGTATTGAAGAATTTACTATTTTTGTATATATGGTATCTAATAGGGCAGTCGTACTTACCTTTCGTCAAAAAAAAAACTCCACAGATTTTTTATATTATCTATTTTTAACGTCTCGAATAGGAACCGTTTTTACACCATATAGGGCTCTGCCACATAATAATCTACACGTGATAGCAAAGTCGGAAAGTCCGTTTTTTCTCATGGAAATCTGTTTTCCAACCTAAGATTAAACTTTTGTTTAGAGAAGATTAAAGGCTTTGTTGTGCAGCATGTCTGTGGGGACCGATGAGGCCCTTTATTCCATAGAAAAAAATCGAAGTTATCATAGCTTGAGACCCAAAAAAGCTACGAAAGACAAGTAAATCATTATATCCACCAAAAGAATGCTAGAAGGGTAAGCTCTTACATTACTTTTATCGTTTCGGAGATAATTCTGCCAATGCTGTAGTTTATACACATATATATATATATATATATTTTAAAGTCAACTAGCGATTGCAGGGTTCGGAACAGTCATGGACCAGCTATTTCCATGACCCGAATAAAAAATTTCGGTTGGAAGATGGATGACTATACAAATACTAGACAGTTTTGGCTTAGCGTTTTGATATTGATAGAAATCATATGAAAATTACTAGTACATATGCAATTGGTACATCACTGTAAGTGCTTGTAAAAGTAACGAAAATTTCCAAACTTACAAAGAACGAATTGTATTCCATATATCTTTTTATTATCTGTTTCGGTGGTTGATTATTATGCGAGTAATGTCACACTACCCGATTGCCCGGATGCAATTTTTCAAAGTAATCATACTAACAATTTTTTGACGCTAAAATATCAACACAAAAGTATTGTTACTGCGTATTGTTACACCGGTATTATTATTATTTTTACGAAACTTTTGAATTTGTATGTTTATCAAGGTGAAAATTAGAAAATACAAATACTCATGACGTTAATTAGAAGTGTTTGATTAATAAATTTATTGATCCGTGTTTGAGCATGAGTATAGTGCCAGTGATTTATACTTAACAGAGATCGTTTATATCGACTTCTGAGGGAAGCAGTCAATTGCGTTTCCGAAATCGCTCTCAGTAAATGTTGATACACGATCTTCAAGAAAAAATACATTTGTTTGGATTTTTGATGAATAAAAATTTTATATTTGTGATTTAATGTTTTGATCCTAAGATTTTTATCTCACTAACGCTCTTTGAATAATTTTTGCGAAAATATCACCTCGGTTAGTTCCAACCTATAATAAATAACCTCACTATATTGATTCAATTCGACACTTACTTTATTAACTCGCTAGTGCAACAAACAGTCCAGCTTTTACATCAATACCTAATGTTTAATGAAGTTCTCATAAAAAATGGAGAAGTTGTGTATGTAAGAATGTAAGTGTATCATAATCGCAAACTAACAGAGTAGCTGATTTAGAGACAGAACGCAGTATCTATCGCTGTTATCTGATTATATGATAGATAGTTGCCTGCTTCCTCTTAGTACTTTTTCAATGTACATGTTGCAAGAGTCGCTAGACGGTCAATACGAAAATTCGCGGCAATGCAAATCGGAAGTATGGACTACAACTGGCATCGTAATCGGTTGCATAATGACAAAATCGGCGCGAAAATGGGCACCCAGGTGCAGTCATGATGAAGCGCACGATCATTACCCCGCACTCACTATCAGTGTTCGCAAATGTAATATTTCGTGAGTATATATTTGTCGTCACCTATACAAAGTAAGTCCGTGACATGGCTCGGACAAAGACATGCACGTACAAATGGAACCCAAGACACTTTAATCTTCGGTCTCATCGTCGACTATGCAAGTTAACCCTAGTAATTTATTATGGCAATATATTTATTATTTATTCTGGCAATCATCATGTTAGGATGACACACGTTTTACGTGCGCCTGACTGTGCGAAACGCAAGTGCATGACCGTAATTTCCCTTATATCGTATTTTAAATATTTATCTTAGCTCTACACTAATCATATACAAATCCATTCTTATATTTAAATTCTACGTTATTATATAGTAATACGTAAAAATCACACTTGGGCTCTCTGTACCTTTGTGTTCATCGGTTATTACTTGATTGTATGCCATATGTAGGATAACGATCAACCAACGCTAACCTGATCCAATATTAAGCATAAGGCAAGATTCAGTGTTATAAGTTGGCAGATCAATTTTCGTTCTTCGGTGTTTGCATGTTCGTAATCTTTAAAATGAGGCATACCAGCCGGCCATATCTACTTCATGCTCTACATCGATTTGCTATTGTATAATACGAGCTGTTACCTGTTGCATCATTTATGCTGAAGTCATTTGCTTACTTGAACAGTTTTCGTTACCTGGGGAGCCTTTTGCTGTTGTTGACTTTAACAATTAGTGGCGCTACGGTCCCTGAATTCTGGTATTTGCATAACTACTGACCTCCAGTTGCTGCCATCGCTAAGGTGACAACGACAAGCTTTGGCTTAATTCAACGATATGAAGCGTAAGTGGTTGCATGCATACTAGATATATCCGAACATTGTCATGACTATGTTATTATTACTTTTAGTGTTCCTATGTAAGGAAACTCACCTAATGTACGGGCTGAATGATTATTTCTAGTGAATAGCATTATTGGCGGTGAAGGGTACTATAAAATTTGAGGAAGATATTTTAAAACTGTTTTGGACCAAAAAATGGCTCAAAATTATAAGGAACGCTCAAAATAATACAAGTAAAAATATAAAAACAGGGATATGTCATTCGAAGCGCAATTAGGGAAAGGAGAAATGTGTACTACCGTGTTCAACCTTTGTATTCTATTTGATAGACTAGACACAATATGCTTTTCCAAGACGGTGCAAAAATGATACTATAAATAGATATACAATAGCCATCATGTTAGTCATTACCAGGCGTCCCACCGTATTTCGATTAGCCAGAATACGTCGCAATGTGCTAGTGTTGCTGCCACACAATGTTAGAACATGGTTTACGTACTGGACTGCTTGAAACAAAATTAAGTCAGAAACGAGATTAATATGCAAATTCTTTGGTTAAATTCTTTACTATAAAAACAAACCATGAACCTTTGGCAGAAAGTCGAAGCGGTCAACATATGTATAATAATACGAACATGCTGGCAATTGGCTTAAGGCGGTACGGAAGTTTACCAATGGGCCAACATATGTACATATTGGTATTATGTGAGTATAGCCGCCAAGTAATCACAGCAAAGAACTACCTGTGGCTGAAAGCACAAGACTGGTAATGAGGTTATAATTCACTTATGGTTGAGTTATAATTATGAAGCTGTTATTTGAACGAATGCAGTTAAATGTAACTGTGCATTGACTATACGAAAGTGCAAAAAGTATCACTATCGTGCAGAGTACTGTACAATTCGTGGTTTGCTTTTGATGCCAATTCGCACATGTGTGTTGAGTTTTTACAAGTTAAGCAGGAGTTCGGTCACTCGGTCTGCGTACTTGGCGTTTTAACGATGATATAAAAATGTTACTATTTTTTATAAGGTTTGACATTTACATGAATTAGATGTGAACCCTCACCTCTTACAAACCCCTAATGTTTTTGAGAAATTATGAATGTAATGAATCAATGGTACATCTTACAGCATGATAATTTAGGGTAGAAAAAGTTGCTTGGTAAACATATATATTGCGACTTGTCATTTAATCAAGTCAAAACATTTTATTGTTGGCTAGAGGGCCACGTGTGACCGTTTTTCAGTCAGCAAGCTTTAAATATGCCGACAATAATGCCTTGAAGATGCATCATGTGTTTGTCGAAAAATCTTAAGCGCAGTTTAGTGCTAAATTGCTTAAAGTGTATTTAAATTGTTCATCATGGTACTGTGGTAGCAGGCTAGGCCATCTGTGAACATCGTTTATTTTAACGATGCTACATTTTATGGTTATTTTACTGAAGAACTTTAGCTAAGTAGTAGACACTTCGTATTACCATGGGGACTACGATGGCTCAGAACAAAAGGCTGGCCTCTGTCGACGTTGACATAGGCTTAAGGCAAAGCTACATAATGAAACCAAAGCTGATTGAACAGAAGAAAGGTAGCTTTAGTTGGATCAGTTTTTAGTCTGGAGATCAGAAGCGTGTTTAAATTGAGTTGGTCGTGTGAGTCAGAAGTAAAACGAAGCTGGGCGGTGTTTTCTAAATATCTTAGCTCAAATCTGTCTCTACAGTATGCTCTTGCTCCAAGCCGAAGAAAGAAGCACACACAGCATCCAATACACAAATCATAATAATTTAGAAATCCTTTGTCACTGTACCTAAGTATCACCAAAATGACAAAACAGATAAAAAGATAATAACTGGAGCACCTTGAACGTCATGGGACGAATTGTTTCAAAAGAATGCGCAGGCCAGTCTCTACTCTACATTTTGGGGTAGTGGGCCCATTTATTTCTAGGTCCATCCAGATGCCTTTCTCCATAAAAATTGCTACATGTGGAAACAGCACTTTATATCACAGTATAAGAGAGTATAATATAATATAATATAATATAATATAATATAATGGTATACGGAGCATTATTGGCTGAGCCTTTAGTTTACCGTGAGAATCTGACTATTGTATAGATTTAGCAAGTTGCACTATTAATGCAGACACAATATAACGCAAGGCTTAATTAAAATCTTAAATGTCTCTAAAGACTAAGATGATGTTGGCTTGCCTTCTAATAATCTCGAAACTAAAAATTAAAGTAAGTTTAGTGAGCTAGGCTACCAGCGTAGGCAACAAAAAATAATTAGGAACTAATTTGATAAAATTACGGTGAGAAAAATCTTGATAATAATATGGACAAATTATTCTTAAAAAATGCTCTTGTTGCTACTAATGTCACTAAATTCGACTTAGTACAAAATAATTTATATAGTGAAGACCCCAAGAGGTATAGCTCGTTTCGGGTCAGGTAATGGGATTCCAATATATACCGACAGTATGTATTGACAATTGGGATTATTTACCAATCCTTTTTATAATTTTTAACCATATTTGCACCACGTCATAAGCTTTAACAATATTAATTAACTACAAAGTATTTAACAATTCTTCAGAACAAACAATGAACGGGAATTCACTGAATGAAGAGCCAACGCTCTGGCTCCTAGTGATTTTACCGCTAAGCGGGAGCTATCTCTCATTTTGATAAATCTCTCATTACACGAAGTCTTTTAACAAAATATTGCAACCATAATAGGCAAGAAGTATACATCTCGTACTCTTTCTTCTGTTTAATGATACATCGTGTTGATAAATCCTTTGGGTAAGAATAATATTTCCCTAAAACTAAGTTAAATTAAAATTTACAGTGTAGTCTACGCTTTCGACTTCTATGTTAAATATAAAATCTGGTACGGGCCCTACAATATTATGTATGTGTAGTGTAAACAGCTACGTGCAGAGTGACTATGATTTTTAGTGCAAATTACTGAAATTTTTTAATAGACAAATTGCCATATTTCTTAAAATGTAATGTATATACGTTTAAAGCAACCGACAGATCTCGGATTGGGCTGCCTTTTATATAGCACAAGAAGATAAACTAGCAAGTTAATTATCTAAGAAGGTAAACCAATGGTCAGCAACACTACTGTCTTCATATGTCCCGTGACGTCCTTAACATCTACAATTGCAGTAACTAATGGGAAGCCGCCTGTGCACATTGCTCCTCCGGTCGCAAAGTGCACAGGTGGCTTAGTGTTCCTTCCGGCCCGAGCTGTGGAAGATATTATACTAGCACTTGCCGTATAATTGCTTTGCTTTTTACTAAGACATAAGCAGCCTCAGATATTTCTTAGTGTTACTGTTAATACCACCAAAACGCAGTGACCTGAATCGTTTTTATCAATGTTGATTATTTTAATGATTAAGACCTGCCATGCTTTTTGTAACTGGCGACGCAGACAATCGGAGATTATCTATTTGAAATAATGCCAATGAATGTGCCAATTTCAGGTGATGCTGTATTAGTCGTTTTGTTCGGAGGATGGTTATGTTTCAAGCCAATCTGTTTAGGGAAGCAAAAAACAGTTCAGCAAACGTTACAGGAACACGTTCCCGATTTCACCGCCAAGTTTCCAAGCGGCAATGTTCAGTGCCCTGCTATACCTATGCCCAGTAAGTTGATCAAAAATAGTAGCAATAGTACCAGTTATCTAGAACGATACATTATAAGGACATTGATGTTTACTTCGTTTAAGGCGGCAACTAATAGTGTACCCTTTCACGCGTTTTGCCATTTGGATTTAGAATTTGACATAACTACACTATCTTCTATAAAATTTAATGTACTTTAATCCATTAGAAGTATGAAGATATGAAACTCTGAGGCTGAAGGGCGCTCCCATTTTTGGTTAAATCGCCCAACTTAATTAACATTACTTAATTTACATATTCTAGCGTAAACCGACTGCACTAACAGCTTGGTCTAGTGTTCTTTTAAAAAAAGTTCCCATTTAATAAGGCTGTGGTTTTCACAAGTGCAAAGTTATTATTCACACAAAAAGCTCAAGTATCTATTAAAAAATTTCGAGAATTTGACGGCTCGTTTAATGGTAAAAAGGCCAGCGACCCAACCACCACCAAGAACTGGCTAAGGAATTACAGTAACAGCAGTTTTGGCTAGAATAATTCAGGACGATTAGAATTGGAGTTGAAAACTTCACCTCCTTAGAATTTACTGGTAGCAATGCGCGAACAGCTTCGAGCTTGAAACAAAAACGTCTTTAAAAAGTCTAATTGGAGGAGGCAACAGTCTATTATTTCTAGAACGAACGATGTGCTATACGTTGTTTCGCATTAACAAGAATCGTGATACATTATTATAAAGGAAGAACGTGTGAGTTTGCCTATTAGGTTAATAGATTGCTACCGCTACTTCTGCAATAAAGCATATACATACGCATTCTTGACATACATAAGCTACATCTATATTAAGTACCACGCTTGGTCAGCAACCAGTCAACAACCCGTTCGTCCATTGTCAAATAGTTGCGAGAACCCCTGATACAGCAACTAACTTTTAGATATGAACCTTAATCTAATCAATTGAGGACGCCGTCAGTCTCTGATGTCATTATTCAGGTGGACACTTGTTTAAAACTATTGGCCCGTGACATTCGGGACCGAGAGGTGAAAGCTGTCACTAGTGAACTTGAAGATTGCGCTCAAACAGGTCTCCTTTTGTTTATGATGACCGCTTGTCAAGACGCTGACTACCTTGATAAAGTAGGTAACTCAAGCACGCATGCAAAACTACCGGTTTCGAAGAATAGATTTTTTTTAATTTTTAATAATACAATCATTAAAGTATGAATAATAATCAGTAACCCATTTTCTGTGACAAGCATTGCGCTTTGGGAAATTGCAATTTTACTCCCTTGCTTAAATTATAGTTATATCAACCTCTACGATTGGTAATTTAATGCTTTCAATATATTATGGTTTGAGTAATCCTAAGGAAATAGCTTTGTACGAGTCAATGAAACACGAGCTATGTAAGAGAGCTACGTAAGAAAGTGCCACTTGTATGCTTGTAGAGTATTTATTGAATGAAAAAATCAATACCCGCAGTCATCTAGTTTTGTGTAATACCAGGTGGATTCGTTATTTTCACCTTAAGGTCTCATCAACTAATGATCTTTGCAGAATAAAATAGCTAATCATAAAGAATATTATCCAACTTTATTTTCAGACGGTTGACTGTGTGTTTTCAAGGGAAGGCGTTGTCCTTGTAAGTAAGCTTATTTAGATTCAACTGTTGACAGTGTGAAACGAAAGAATGTGTTCTAATAGAGTTGGACATATTTCAATCATTAAGTACATTTATTGGAGCCAAGGGCGATGCATACACAGTTATGCATGTTATCGCATAATCTACAAGCGTGCCGTCATGAATAATCAAAAGGAAGAAAAAGAAGACAACCGTGGTTTTTTTCAAGAATTAAGGGTGCATTATTGTATATTGCGCTTACCCTCAAGTTTTTACACATCGATTAATTGGCTAGTAATTGGCGAAACCTCTAAATTTTTCAGGGTAAGCTGAAGTTGACGAAGAGTGAAGCAAATCAAGCAAAGAAGCTTTTCGTAAGTTTTTGATGTACACTTTAGAGTGACCGCAAGAAGATTCTTTAGCTCATCACTTAAGTTAATTGCGCATTTTAAGAAGAAACCGTTCTAAATGAATCTTTTTAAGTTAAATTTTAAAATCTATGGACATCCGAAACTGACGCCTCGAAAAAGCAATTATAGACTCCACACGTTAAATATATAGATAATATAAATCAATATTGTCAATATATATAGACAATATATATAGATAATATAAATCAATATAGATAATATAACTCAAGATGTGAATACCATTTCCGCTGTCATATTGAACTTCGTCGAATTTATTTTGTTCCTCACAACTTTTTTTGGATTCTATAAAAAGGAATTTGATTTTAAGCAGTATATATATGTATATATATCTATATATATATATATATATATATATATAT
>MNPL01001786.1:0-15409 GCA_002081605.1 Tropilaelaps mercedesae
ATATATATATATATATATATATATATATATATGAAGTCTTCTATGTATGTCTATCAATATACATAACTCAATTTATATAAGTATTTGTCCTGCGGTCAAATATGACACCGCATGTCGTCACTGACCAACGGCATCAACACCTTGTAATTCTGTATGTCGCTCATTCTATGCCTATCATTGCTAACCTTTTCCAAGCGGCTCGGGTAATCTTTAGCACGTATTCAGTTTGCTCCGCTCATGTTATCGAACAGCGATATTAGAACAGAATTATGTTGGACTTTTTAACAAGTTTTGTAAAAATTTTTCAAATCAAAGGAGACCAGTAAACATCAGTCGTGTAGCAGAATATTATACATGTTCCTTACGAAATTTTTGGAGATCGCTGTTAGTCTGCTTTTGTTGCGTTTATTACATTCGGCTAACTCACTCCATTGTTGAACTCACACTAGAGAAAGTTGTTGTTTGTGAGAAAGGAAGGTAAATTGTTGGTTGTGGTGTTCCTGAAAGTTCACTGCATGATTAAACGAAACAAAGGTTTTGCATTCGTCTTCTGTAGACAATAATGATTACATTTGACTTGAGTAGATCGTTCGTAACAGCGAAAAAAATCGAACGATGCACCGCAATGCACACATCGTGATCAATGTTTGTAAATAAACTTTTGCATTGCAAACGAAGCTCTTCTAAGACTAAAAAAAAGCGCTTTCTTTAGTTGCTTAGCATAAATATTTTAGGCTTAAAATTTCAGGCAAAAGAAAAATCTTGTCCCAGAGCCAAGGTTCCTTTTTTCATCTTTTCTAAATGAATACACCTTCCTACTCCTTCAAGTAACGCTATGCTTTTGCGCTTGTTCGTAATTATTTTCTATAAGCTGAGGTCTTAAAACATGTATTTGATAATAAAGAAAATGCGTATTGGTTTCTATTTAAATTTTCATCTCTGCGTTGCATGCATCAATCAGGCGAATAAGGGCAGACGTGCGGACATAATGGTTGCTCCAGCAGACGCGAAGGTTCTCGTCGTGGGCGCCGGGGGCATCGGCTGCGAGCTTCTCAAAAATCTTGTACTCACCGGATTTCGGAACATCCAAGTGGTTAGTTCAACATCATCTTATTCTTATCATTATTATCATTATTATCATTATTATTATTATTATTATTATTATTATTATTATTATTATTATTATTATTATTATTATTGTTGTTGTTTGTCAAGAGATCATTCTAATCTCAATAGTACACTTTTAAAGGGGCAACGTACATACTAACTTTACGTTCTCACTTCTGCCCACATCACACTCCATCGTCATTATTTTATGCATCACGCCTAAGTAGCCATCCTTCGTTACGAGTCGATGTAAGCTTGAACTAATTCGCCGTCTAATTGTGCACTCCACCAGATCGACCTCGACACGATTGACTTCAGCAACCTTAATCGTCAGTTCCTTTTTCGGAAGGAGCACGTGGGAAAGTCGAAGGCCCTCGTTGCTAAGGAAAGCGTGCAGGCTTTCTGTCCCGACGCAAAGATTACAGCACTACACGACACCATCATCAAGTTAGTAGTTGCCGTTATGTCGTGGTGTCACTATTAGTCAACAAGGTCCGACGCTGATAAAAACCTAATATCAATAACCAATAAATACCAAAAACAGACCTGGTATGGAGGTCTCCCTCAGGCGACAAAAATAGAGCCGATATTGTACAACTGGGGGAAGGTTATTAGGATATAGGTTTTATATATTAAAAGAAGGATTTCTTTTTCCTTGTGTTTCGACAGACAGGAATACGGTCGAGACTTCTTTCATCGGTTCGATATTGTCCTGAACGCCCTCGATAATCGACAGGCTCGCAATCACGTAAATCGACTTTGTCTGGCCGCTGACGTGCCGCTTGTCGAAAGCGGAACTCAAGGCTATCTTGGGCAGGTACTGTTTGCGTCGAAGATGAATTTTTCCCAAAAACACTCTAGACTACATAATCCCTGGAAAACTGAGACGCTATTTCACTAGCTATGTAGTACGTTGCTAAAATTGCGCACGAGGCAGAGCACAATGCCCAAATCCAGACATACATCCGAATAGATGAATGGAATGAATAAAACGTAGAACCTGGACATTTATTTAACACAGTGATAGGTTGTGCTCAGTTAGTATGAGAAAGATCTATTAGGGAAAGCTATCTAGAGTGTCCAGTGTGTGTCAAGAAATTTTATAGCAGTTTGATCATGCTTGTGCAGGCTCGTTTATGCTTGGAAAAACTGTACGTAAATCCTCTCATTTTTTTCGTGATACTCTTTCATTATCAAGGTGGAACCCATCCTGAAGGGCGTGTCTGAATGCTACGAATGTAAACCGAAAGCCGCGCCACGTACGTTCGCCGGATGCACCATCAGAAATACGCCGTCCGAGCCAATCCATTGCATTGTTTGGGCCAAGCACCTCTTCAATCAGCTCTTCGGCCTCCAGGACGCGGACGAGGAGGTGAGTACAAAGAATCGCTTTGTCGCAAAACGAAACTCCGCTATTGTAGCCGTATCGTCAAGTCTCAGCATTCTTAGGGCTAAGTGCAGCTGGATTCTCTTGCAGGTGTCGCCAGACATGATGGACCCCGAACTAGGGGGCAAAGTGGACGAAATGGAGCTGCTGAAGAGCGATACGGGCTCTGGTAATGTCGAGCGCGTCTCTACACGCCAATGGGCCGCGGAGCGGGGGTACGATCCAGCCAGCCTGTTCGATAAGCTCTTCCATGACGACATCATCTATCTGCGGAATATGGCCAACCTGTGGAAGAAGCGGAAAGCCCCTGAGGCCAAGAAGTACCCAAAGGACGCGTTGGAAAGCTGGAGCACCCCAAACGGCATGCGTGACCAGCGGGTCTGGTCTGACGAGGAGTGTGCTGCGAACTTTAGGGACAGCGTCGCCCAACTCAAGGAAAAGTACGTAGACCGCGTAGAATGGCAGCTGCTACTCCGGACCGGGAAGGGCGGCGAGCATGATACCGATAATCCGTGCTGACTATGACGGTTTCCTCCAAGCCTGAAGGCGATCGTGAATAGGGTAGCGCTGTTGCGGCTACTCGGATGGCCTTTCATGATGACTTCACAGGTGCTGTTAAAAAGAGGGGAGATTTTGGCATCAATGTTTTAATTAAACGGTTTACATTTGTTGTTAAGCCAACTCCTGGACGCACAGGCCAATGCGCTAGCGTCATTACGCCTGCCGTAACACAGTGTTACCTTCCGGCATCCATCTGCGTATATCAACCCACTCAAAACATATTTGTACTGGATGTTTATAAAGACTAGCTATGCACCTGTTGTTAACCCGATCGCCGGCCTTTTGAACGTTCATTTTGATTTGTCGTGTGCGTCTTGTCTCTATCCATGTTATCGCATAGGCTCGCAGCGTTGCAGGACGGAGATTACCTCACTTGGGACAAGGATGACGACCCTGCACTGGACTTTGTTACGGCTTGTGCCAACGTCCGGATGCGCTGTTTCGGCATGGAAGCCAAAAGCCAATTTGAGGTTAAATCCATGGCCGGAAATATCATACCGGCCATCGCTACCACGAACGCTGTCATCGCTGGCTTTATCGTGCTCCAGGCGCGGAAAATTCTCAGGTAGGGTGAAGGGACCCTCGGTGGCGAATTGTGCAATAGGAGAAACCTCGTTTCAGATAGCTTTTTCGAGGCCGGTCACCACAAATGGCGAATTCGATAAAATCGTTGCCGATTCTCTACTTCGACTTTATTGTGGAAAATTATCTATTAAGTGCCGCTGTGCATGTGTTTTGATATGCTTAACACTCTTATTTAGTCTTTGACCGAGTTCGAAGGGTGCCCGAGTTAATGAAGTAGGCCATCGTCTCCGCTAAGTGCCCTGTATCGTCTCTGCTTCGCTTTCGCCGTAAGGACAAAAGATTGTCTTCGTCTTTTTAGATTGCTGCTGTACCCAAGTAGTTCTGTATTTATTTTGTTCATTCATTTGTTAGAATATTTTTGCTCGTGCAGGGGACGGAAATCAGAGTGTCGCGCGGTTTTTCTAAACCGAAACCCGAATCCGGTATCGAGGATAGTCATCCAGCCATCCGTGATGGATCCGCCCAATCCGAAGTGCTACGTCTGCGCCGAAAAGAACGACCTTTACATCGTCACAAATACGAAGACGTCAACGATGAAATCGTTCAGGGACAAACTACTCAAGGTACCGTGGTCTGACTGACCGATTTGCCGATGAACAAACGTCGATTGGCTTTCTGAATTTCGGTACTCATTTGTTCCTCTGTGCAAACGCATTTGAGACAATGGATTTCTTTTCCGGGTAGAGAGCCGATATGCTAACGGTTTGTTGTCTGATCGTGCAGGATATGCTTAACATGGCTGCTCCCGACGTGACCAATGAACTTACCGGAGCCATCGTGATATCGTCGGAGGATGGTGAAACCGATGACCTGGAGGAAAAGACAATGGCCGAGCTGAATATGGGACATGATGCGCGGCTCTTATGCGATGATTTCCTTCAGAATTTCCAAGTGGTTTGTAATGAGATGTCGTTATACTCTCTTCTCAATCGCAAGTACTTGAAATATTGCCTCTCAATACACAGATGCTTAATATGAGGGCACCTATTTTTGAAGTGTCAACTCAATAAAACCACGTCCGTGCAATTCTCTCTTTTTTATTATTTATTTACGCGGCGTGCACGCATGTCTGCTTCATGTGTCCATAACTGTGCTTCGACATCAGGTAGTCAACGTGGTCCACTCGGAGGAGAAGCTGAAGGACGATGCCGAGTTCGAGGTGAAAGGAGAACTGCCCAAGCCGAAGGAGGCCGGGGACGCTGAAAAGGACAGCGCTAGCCAATCCGGCGCCTCATCTCAAAACGGGGCCGCCGAACTTGAGCCTACCGTCATAAACGACGAAGAGGGTTTGTAGTGTGCTATTATGTTTATTGTTTTTTTCCATCATGAGTGACTGTTCGTCTATATCAACCCCACTCTGTTATTCTGCTCTGGTTCAAAGGTTTTTCACGAAATAAACGAAATGAAGCCATTAGTTTGCTTGTGACAAAAACCAGAGAGGTTTCCTGTGAGGTCTCGCCGAATCAGACAGGAGATTTTTGAGACGACAAGATAAACTACTCAAAGTTGCTGCTTGGTAAAATTGCTTTCTAAAGTTTTGCTGTTCAACTTGCGGGTTGCTTTACAAATGTTTACAACTGTGTACAAATGTGTACTGGTCAATATACTTTTCTTCCTGTAGATACTCCCCTCAATTGGCGTTCGCCAACACGCATATCGACAGTGGCCATCGTTTCCTCGGTTGTGCTGCTGAATGATAGTCGGCTTACGTTAGATCTCTTCGTTCGCAGTAACCACCAAAACAACTTACGGACTCTGCCTTTTCGCCATTATGCGACCCTTACAGACCTTGTTATCCTCGACGACCTGGAAACCGGTCCAGCGACTAAGGATGAGCCTGTCGCCAAGAGGGCGCGACTGAGTTGAATCCCCGAGTGATGCCGTACGACTTCTTAACCCGTATTTTAGTTTACGCTTCATCTTATATGTCGATATGCTTCCCATCGTCGAAGGCTATCGAGTGGTACGACCACGACGGCTGTAACAACGCGTTCATTCGTAAGACAACCTCTCAAGGCCATGCAGACACGGGCCTTTACAGTAGGCGTCAAAGTGAAGTCGGCTGATGGCGCCGACAAGACCATTACAACCTCAGCATTTTCACGGATCGGTAAAATTCTCACGCCCTCCACATAACTATGTTATTACCGCTATTATTTATTTATCACCTCACATTAAGAAATGTGGTAGCAATACGTGTACGCGTTTTTGTATAAAAATAAAGCTCACATTACAACAAGCGGGGGCTCTTGTTTTTCATTGACTTGCATAGAAAAGTCATCTAAATTCGATTAGGATACAGGAAGTGCTATGGTTACATCGCATAAAAATACTTCATTTTTTTCCTAACAGCTGGATTACCTATGCGAGAAAGCATCAGTTGATTGGTTGGCTCTCAAACAAGGTCCACGGACGACCAAAAGGCGGGCGCCCGCACGTAGCAAATACCTTCATTCATAGTTCATTTCTGGAGAACAATATACTTTTGCTTGACTCACTCACCATTTTCTCTTCAGTTTCTTCGATAAAAATACAAAGTAATGGAACAATCGCTACAGGTCATTTTTAATAGACATGCCAATCTATGATAGAAAACTAATATACCCAAACAAAATTGTTTTAGAAAGTTAATTTACTTGTAATGTAGCAGAAATTTGTTTTTGACATATATAATTGACATATCTTATGAAAAATAACCGCAACGTTTTTTCTCTCCAGCGAAGCTTCCAGTGACCCACCCATTTCTCAGCATCGCTGGCTGTCATCAGGAAAATAATTCCAGAAGAACGCGTTTAAGCTATGAATTTGGAGTTCCTGTTGTCACCGTGAACTGTTTACTAATACTGTTGGACGCTGAAGGCAATTGTATTGAGATATATTCATAATCGGTAAAGGTCTCATAACTCCGCTATTATGAAACGAAACAATCGAATACATTGTATATTATTTATCGAAGAACATATTTAAATATGATGCATTGTATGTTAACAAACATGCGACAGATTTTACTTCACATCGTTTTTTATTTTTAGCGATTATGTACAAGCGTTGACAATAATGTAAATAGTATGAAAACGTTCACAATAATGTAAATAATATAAAAATAATGATAATAATTATTATAAATACATGTCAGAGAAGTGCATCGTCGCTAAAAAATTCAACTCTTTTCACGACGAACATACAGTGTCTGCTGTTCACTACTCTGGGATATCGCCGTGTTAAGAGCGATTATTCTTCAAAAAAAGAAAATCATGACACACCGAAATCTCTACTAATTCCGTTCATCCTGAATTTAGTCTCGATATAGACGACGGCCGAAACGGAGACGCACGCGCCTAATTAATTTCTGTAGAATCACAGATCGCAGCAAATTTCATTACAAGCAGTCACCTGCCATTACCATTCCAGTCGATTTCACGTCTGGACTCCGCCGTGACAGTGAACCGAAAACCGCAAATGCCATCAGCACACCAAGAACGTGTCGTATTGATTAAATTCCCCCAAATATTCGATTAATGATGGTACTATTGCGAGTCGGTAAATATCGATTTACAGAAAAATACGTCCTATAGATGGCCGCATACATAGCCTCGTTATAGCATCTAGATGGTATACATCCAGTAAGCGCTCTTGTAAACCCGGCTCGTATTTCTAGCTGGAGCGATAAATCTACTCCAATAGCACGCAGACACACACATACGCCACATACTAGCAGAACTAGCAGAACAGCTTCGTTTCTTCCGCAATCGAATTCCTACAAGACGAAATGCAAACGCCATCAACGCGTTTGCGTGTGGTGTCGTATGGCTGACGGTAGGTTTGCGTATGCCCGGTTTGCGCTTCTTCCGTAGAACAAGTAAGGGACACGCTGAGGTAGTGCATTCGTTCCTCCGCGTTTCGCCAATCTTGATTCTGGAGTGCGAGCCTTACGCCCGGTTAAGAGCATTGAGGGGGCATTTACGGACCGTTTTATAATTTGACGTATCTATGAATTAGTAAATTAACGATAAATCCATGACGTGTTTTTATGGTGTGCGAAAGCTGTACGACGTCCGTTAGGCTGATGTGGTAAATGCAGAATTTAGTAAGACGGTTGCTACTCAGAGGACAGTCAAGTGTTTGAGGAAGATTCTCTAAGTTAGTGTCCTAGGTTCGAGGCCACGTGAGTGCATGTTGCGACGGTTTTTATTGCCGTTATTGCATCATAGTGTTTATAAGGCCCTCTACCGACACAGAGGTAGGTTTTTGTCTTCACTTGCTAACCTATCCTGGTAAACATCGGCAATGCAATGGCTCCGACGTCGGTTATGTGGAAGTACATCACAGACCTCTTCTACAGACGCTCATGTGTACTTGTTACCAAACGCCCTTTTATGTTGTCGCTCTTGCCACGAACAATTCTTACCAGGTTATTTGTCACCGCCTGATCGCCAGCCGTCACTCGTACCCAATATTTATGTTCGCAGTCAATCAATGCTGGACAGGCGGATTGTCAAAACTACATACTTCAGCCCATCGGTCCTCAGCCGAAAACTTGAATTATTGTCGCATTTAGCTACCCTAGACTGCTGCGCACATGCGGAAGTTCATGAACTTCGTTTGGATTGTGCACTTCGCTACCCAGTATCTAACGCGCCGTAAAGGGCTGTCCTGTCAGTTCAAGCCGTTCCGATGACATTGAGAACCGTGAGCCGCTGTTCCGGGAGGTTCAACAATAAAACAGATGTGTCTATGTGGCACACCCATTCGGTCATCTCGGGCCCGCCGACTCAAAGATGTCGATACGATATTTTCGAGCGCGGGTCAGATACACATTGGCCTCATCCGCCAGCTCAGTTATAGCTGAGAAGATCATCGACCAAATCTTGGCAGGCGTCATTGATTGTGTAGTGACGCCAGAGCACCGTTTGGCGAGCGCTCACTGGGTGCAACCCGAGCGCACTCCCTTGTCGCTGGTTCGTTTTTTAATTTTTTTTCTCGACACGATCTGGTTGACCGGGAGTTCGGGTTCGGCGCCTGATGGACACTTCATTTGGCCGTCGTCACGTGATTGCACGTATGTCAGCACACACAATTGAAGACAACGTTGGACACAACGTCGTCTTGCGGTAGATCCTCAGCGAGATATCATCCGGGAGAAATCGCTCAGATGTGAAGCCCATGACGTGTGAGGCTCGCCAGAAGGACAATTCGAACCAAGTTAATCTCCGTGTGGTTGGTTAGTGATTGCTTAGAACCGGCGCAGTGGTCAGGACATCAAAGGTTTTCAGTGGATCTAGAGATAGGCCAAGGTTCACCGTCCCCGTAAAGAAATTAGCGTCCACTCTGTGAACAGTATCTCTCCTCGGTTTTAGGTTCGATGGAATCGTTTTCTAGCGTCCGCTCACATAACTACGCAGGAAGGAGCGATTTTTCCGTGTACGACGCCGTCAGGAAGGCGTAACTGCCGGTTTGGGCAAATTTCGACGTTTACTTGCAGACCGTTAAGCAAACGCATGGAAGAGATGCTCCTAATTTCATTTGTCTATTGCACCGTACGATATCGTCCGGCTTCTAGTGTACCTGCACCGGTTTTTGTGGCCGACGATTCGTTGCCACCCTAATGCCTTTCAAACCGACATCTGGTTATTTCAAATTTCCTGGCGACGGAGAGCCAGTCTTGTGATATTCGCATTCTGGTAGTACCATAGGGTTCCAATGTGAAGGATTTTTCTGGGCTAGGTTTTCCCCGCCGTTTCGGCCGTATTTCACTGGTGGCTAGTTCCTGTTGGTGATCGCCGCGTGTGGTCGGATTTTGACTGGCTGTGCACGTACATTTTTTAAAATTTTTACGTAGCGACCCGTGTTCAAGCCATGTTATCGGAAGCCAGAGGGGTTGTAGCGCACAAGTTGCTATTACTCTCTGGTTTCGCTTTTTTGACCATTTTTTGTGAAGTTACGAGAAAATATCAATGGTATTGTTTTTTTCCACATCTATATCTATATTTTTCGTTGGCATTGGAAAGCACTATTTAGCCGAAATTGTTTCGCATTAATCGGATTTTCGATAAAGCTACAGCTTGTCCGCGTAGTGAGGGGACTAACCGATGGAGTTTGCTGAAGAAATTCGTCTGTTCAACTCTCCCAAGGCGCAGATAAGTGCAGTTATCCTTGCTTGTTATTGATTGAGGAAGCCGACCCATTTTCCATGTTTTGGAGGTAGTCTTCTGGACATACGATGAAGATCTTTTGAGAACGAATGCGGTTCCGTATTGCGTCGAGTGTATCCTGAGTGCGTTTCATTTAGAACCACTTACAGATAAATAATTTATCGCTTTAATCCGTTATGCATACGGCACACATATTTCGTGCCGTTTACCCAACTCACGCGCGCGTTTTCACGTATAGCCAATTTCCCAAAAAGCAAGATATACGCCACGATGTCCGGTGATTTCTTTGCAATCGTTTTTCTCATTTTATTTTTCACTCTCCTAGCCAATGATCTCTTTACGCTGTCCTAGATCGATCCCTTTTAGAATTTACGTAGAATCCCGCTTGCACAATTTTCACAGCGGCTCCAATAGTGCCGGTACACAGATCTCTCTCCTCTCCTTTCGCCACAGACCATCCCACCCGGCCAAATCAAGGGAAACCACCAGCTAACTAAATTTCCACTGTATGTTTCCGTAATGATTTCCCGCCGCCGCCCCCACTCGTCCCCCACCTTCCACGCAGTTGTTCAGATATTCCAACCGCGCTATCTTGCCAGCGGTGATTCCCAACTTTTTCAAACCCGTGCGCGTCTGCATTCAGCTAAAGCTCCGCCCCCTCGTTCGTTCTCGCCTTCTGGGCGTCGTTTGTGACGTCACCCAGTGGCTGTTCCTTGACATCAGCTGTTGGGTCACCAGCTGATGAGTGTTGGCAGGGTAGCAGGCATCAGGCATCGCCAGACGCAGTCCGTCTTCCCCCCGTGGGGCCCTCCGCGTCGAGAGCAGTTGCGCCTGAGCGTGTCGACCAGCGGGCCAGCGTCGCCCCTCGGGCTGAGCACCATTCTCGTCTCGGCTCTGTCCGACGACTATAGTCGACTTGGGACGCCACGAAGGAGCTTGACGGACGAGCTCTGTCGACCGCTGGGTTCTCCGAGGATTCGGAAACGGAAAGGAAGCGTCGTGCGAGCGGCCGCTGGCCTGGAGGCACTGTCCCGTGTCCGCAAGCAGCCAGACTAGCACCGTAGGGACCCCGACTACGCGGCGGGGCGGCCCCTAGTCGCCGACGCGAAAGGACGGACGCCTTCAACAAACAAGTGTGCAGTCCGGCCAGGCCAGGAGCCAAGTGCAGTGACCAGTGCGACGTCGGTGCGGCCCGCAGAAACAGTCGAACGACAACCAGCGCCGGGATCCAGCCGTTGAGTGGAGGCGAGCGAACCGGCCTACGCTGAGACGGGGCCTCGCGGACGCCAACGGGACGCGATGACCAGCCGCGAAGCTCAGATAACGGAGCAGGTGCCGTCGAAACGGGCCCGTATGCCTACCGGAAGTATGGGATCGTTAGGTGGGCCGGGCTCCATAGGCGGGTCGCGATCGAGCGACAAACTCGAGACGCGACTGGGCCAGCTGCTCTGCTGTGCCGTCTGTCTTGATCTTCCGCACAGCGCCATTTACCAGGTGAGTACGACGGCGAATCGCTGTACAGCAGCCAATCGGTGAGTGCGGCGGGGTCTAGCGAAAAAGCTTGGTCAGGTCTATGATACGCGTAGGTATGGCTTTCGTTTGGTGTCGCTTTTTACCTGTGGTGGTCCAAAATCGCGAGACCAGCTAAGTGTCGGACGCGAGTTGGCGCGGATGGTGGCTTCGGTTGGCATTGTTGCGCAGTAAAACGCGGAGCTTTTCTATGGCCACTCAACGTCCCGATCTTCTGTTGGTGTTTCGAGGGAGCTTTTATTCGCAGAGGCGTTCCACCGGCTCTTGGAACGGTTAGCTTATTTCTTGTAGCAATACAGTCTTCTTCGGGGATGGAGTCTATAGGTAGTTAGTTGTGGTTGCGTTAGCACCAAGGATGAGATACGGCCGGGGGGTTTCTGGGGCTGCTCCCGTCAACGTAGCCCCTGCAGTCGAAGCTTGTCATTGTTGAGTTCAGCATTCGTGCGTGTGTCACTGCTGCGTTAGATTGAGCCAGTGTAGTGAGGTCAGGTTCTGGGCAGGAAGCCGTGGGGAAACGGGTGGATTGATATACAAGTAGCTGGAGTAAATTCGTATTTTGCCAAATTACAAACGGGGACCGTCGGCGTCAAATTATATTTCCGAACTGTATGTGTGTGTGCTAGCGTTTGTTTGTACTTTTGTGTATGTGTGTGTGTGTGTGTAATATATATGTGTGTGTGTGCGTGTCTGTTGTTTATGTGAGTGTGCGCATTTACATGTGTGCGTGTATGTTGCTGCGGTTTGTGGGTACACCGTCAAACTGTCTTGGTAGGTTTTGTTGGTGGCCGGGCGGCTGTGGTATTGTAGTTGGCTAATGCTAGACTCTGCCACTGGTATATCACCTGATCGCATTCATTCTGCGGGTCGCTTGTTGACACGTGAGGATGCGTCTTGCTACAAACTCCGTCTGCCGGTGGGAGTTCGTTGACTCCGCAGATAGTACTCCACTTAGGCAAGTGCCAGCCGTATCAAGACGACGAATTCTCAAGGACGAATGAGCGCCGTCCTCGGTTAGGTACCACGCATCGCTGGAGCCGTCCGCTGCCACCAAATCGCGCACAGCCTCAGTAGGGGAAATCACTAGCGTGATATCGAAGCGCATCTCCTCCTTGCCATCATGCCATCGTTTGCTTCGAAAAATCGGAGTATGTACGGGTCAAGCTGCGATATGCTTTACTAACACCCCACTACTCCCAGCTCGATCCGACATTCATACAAGGTTCGACTACGCGGCTGAGGGTAGATACGTCCGTTCATTATTTACACCCCTGAATTCGAGGGCTTGCCGGCGTTGCATGGTTAGCAATTTAAGATCCGGACAAAATGAAAAAGACAACGACCAATACGAAACTATCGTACACATTAATTGCGTTCAGTTTGAGTAGGCGATTTAGTACTGGCTCGTGGCGCGGGTACAGGAGCCGTCAGGGCTCATTTCTGATCGCTACTAATATATATCGGTTCACCTTTATCTGCCTCTGTCACGTTTGCAGTGTTCAAATGGTCATCTGATGTGTGCCGGGTGTTTCACCCATCTTCTCGCCGATGCTCGCCTGCGAGACGAAAGCCCAGCAACGTGTCCGAACTGTCGTACCATCATCTCAAGGTAAATTGGTGAGCTGGGTGTCCTTAGGAGTGAAACGGTAGATTTTGGTAGATCCAAGATCGCGGGGCCAGCTTCATATGTTGTCTTAGATGCGTGGATCCCGTAGACATGGGGGAGACACGTTAGAGTACGTGCCGTTGTGAGGGTAGGCGATCTCGTATAGGTCACGATGTTCTCATCCGCCGTTAGCCTTGTATGCAATATTGGATTTGCGCGATGTATATTTGCTTTGTATGGGATACGTTGGATGCGCTTGTCCACTGCGTGGAAAGTGGCCGGCATGCGAATTCGCCACTCCGAGATGCTTTCGCCTGAGAAGGCATTGCGTTTTTTTAGGCCGTTCGTAGCCCCACGCCCACGACCATAGTCGATTGATGGCGGATTTTGGTCTTTTTTCTGGCAGGACTAAATGCTCTAATGATATGAAGCATGTCTCAGGCCTAGAAATCATATTAAGAGTGCAGTAAATTGCAGGGTATTTTATAATAGTCGTGAAAAAAAATATCTCACAAAGTCATATTTCTACCCTTTGGGCGCTGTTTGTACATGCCCAAATTAAAAATACCATGCATGTTAGAACTGAATCATCAAATGAAATTTTTACAAATATCCCAAAAGATTACGTCGCGTGTCAAGGAACTTCGTCGCTTGAGCTCAGCTTAGAGTCGTTTACAGTCTCGAGATCAGACGGCTGGTGTTTCACCTTGCCGCTGCTTGTGCACGTCTTTGACTATTGCGGAAGCTTGTAATCCGTAGTATTCATGCAGTCTTACTAACCATGCATTCTTCGTTGCGCTGATCTATTTGGCCGTTTCGCCAGGGAGTTGTGCTCGCGTAATCTGGCGGTGGAAAAAGCTGTTTGCGAATTACCGGCCGAGTGTCAGTTCTGCGCCCAACAGCTGCCCCGCAGTGAAATAGCTCAACACGAAAGTCGGCTCTGCGATGAAAGGTTTGTTACGTTTCTATGTTTCGCTGTCCTGTTTTGGATCAGTGAAGATATCGTCTGCTAAAATGTATTGAGTATTTAATGCGCGTGTAACTTTTTTGTCACATTCTAGTTTACTTTTTTTGTTACACATTTTATATGGAAATTTGTTTTTCGAAGGTTGTATTTTTTATTGAAACTATTAGTGTATGAACCTCAGGGCTTTCAACCGGTGCTTGAACTGCAGAGTCAACATTCACACGATAAAGGTGTCGCCATTTAAAAAATTATAACAAATTTATATAGTACGTGCTTCGAAAAGCAGCGGCCTTTTAGCTACGACCAAAGGAAGGAGGGCTTCGCCATCACGGTCACTCATCCAGATCAAGAGACCAGAGACGCAGTATAGCCTACTTGCGTCTACACAAAAAAACGAAGTTCCATCTAGGATGGAGAGAAAATTCACTTCATCGGCTATATTCCTGATCGAGTGCCATCTTAATTCGCGGAACGGTGGTATTCGTTTATTAGTGTCATAACACAAAAAACGACTTCGAAAGGCAGATGTATAAACATACTTCTGGCGGTCTCCACAGCGTAACTTTCCGAGCTTAGTGTAAAGGCCAACTTCTTAATGATTTTACTGCTATGTCTCGTGTTTTCACTCGTTGATGCCTTCAATCTACATTTACTGTATTTACGACCTGTACAAATACATCGCAGCCGCTTAGACTAAATGGGCACCACTTTGCTTGGCTCTAGCGTTAGGACGATTTTAGCACCGGATGCAGTGTTATTGTATAAATTTACTTTTTTTCGTGCCTGTTACTTCGTCCTTATCAGCAAACCCTATAAAAGCGATTTCACTCGATAAATAGCATTACGGCATTATTGGACCTGACTGAACCGCATGACCGATGAAGATGAAAAAACCTGCAAAAGTACATTTCAGTTCACAGACTGTCTGATTTAACCATCATTGTACTTTTTCGATTTGTGTGCGTTACAGGAAGGTGTCGTGCGACTACGCCAAAATCGGTTGCCAATGGCTGGGGCCCTTCCACGAACTCGAGCGGCACCGCGGAGCATGCGCTCATCCGAACAAAAGCGGACGAGAGGTCTGTACCTCTCGTAAAAAATGAATATATAAATATTGATATAGGACATGTATGGCAAAACCTTACCTGAAATGGCCACCGCATAGTACGATCCTTTGAACGCCTCTAGCGATAAAGTTAGGGAAGTTAATTTCGCTATACGAAGAATGGGAGGTTAGTTATTAGAAAGGTCATCGCCACCCAAAATGCCAGCAGAGATGTCGCTAGAACTCAAGGATACGACTGTTTGTTTGTCATGTTTGGTAATAGGTGATGGCCGCTTTACAACGAATGGAAGATAAAGAGGCCCAGAAGCTACGGACGAGTGCAAGTCTCTTTGAACTGCTCAGTCTAGAGAAACTCATCTTCAGCGGTACGAAACCTCCCTTGCTCAAATTTTCGAATCTTTCGTTTGTGAAGGATGTATATATATATATATATATATATATATATATATAT
>MNPL01001787.1:0-37686 GCA_002081605.1 Tropilaelaps mercedesae
ATATATATATATATATATATATATATATAGGTAGATAGATATATCACGTACGTGGCTTATACTATTTACAGTAAAAATACCTACCCTAATAAAGAAGCAGAATAGCAGTTCTTCCTCCGTAGCTCCAACGAGGCAGTGTCTGGTGAACTGTGCTCAATCTTAGGTTCATTTTGTTTCAGCTTTTTTACCGACTTTATTTATTTACGATTTCAAATGGCCCTCGGCGTAAATTCTAATGTTTCAGATATCCGAAATTCGATACTCATCCCATTATATAACAAGGTCATCTCTACAACGTGGATTTTTCGGTCGATTCTGCTGCTATTATGAACTGCACAGCGATCGTCACATTTGCTTGTTATATATTCACTTTATTTTTCGATCAATTCGTATATGATTTCGGACATGGTAATTGAGGAAGGGATACTCGCATAAAGTTATCTATGAGTAAAACAGAATTCTATTATTCGCGTTTATCCGTCTCGTGCTTCTTGCCAATGCCCGTAAATCCAAAACAGATTCGCACCCACATACGAACACACTGGCGAAATTCCTCCACGTATTTACTCCCACTTTTGTCATGTACGCACCATTGGATGCTTGTAATACTCAGCTAAGTATGGACGTACACTCGAAGATGTCCCCACAAATCCACATTCATGCACATCAGAGCACTAACAGGATAATAACAACAACGTTGACTGTTGTGATTTAATCGCCGCTAGGATTAAAGGGCGACAACGACAAGCGCCTCTTTTTCTTTTCTTGAGTTGGAAATAGCAGTAGCGGCGGCGGTTTGTCGGTTCTGGCGTGCAGTGCACAACAACACGTTCGTTTCACATTTGGTGCTTGTGTACGTTTGTGCGTGACCTAATGCAGTCCAGTTCATTCACCTATTCAGGAATATTTACACTTGCGCAGTACGGCAGAGGTACCAGCTAAAGCAGATGTACAAAGAGCTGTAGCTGACAAAAATTAAATTGAGATCGAACGATTCAGGATGACGCAAGTGGCTAACATCAATCGGCTGCTAGTGCTGATATTCCTGCTGCTTTCTCTTCTTCATTTCGGCTGCGGCATTCATCACACACTACAACTATAGCTGCTCCCCTTGTTTCAGGCAGTATCAACTCGCCCTAGCAATGAGATCAGCCAAACCCCACCAATTGATATCTGTACACATAAGTAGACATAGACAAGGCGTAAGGGAGAGAAAGAGTGTGTGAGTGAGCCCCACAAGAGTGTGTGATGTATGTAATTACAGTACACACTAACAGTTACCGTGATGTTACCTGATACCTATAGGTAAAAGCGATAGTAACATTACAACAATATCGTTCGGTTTTGTTCCGTTCTGGCTACGACTTTGATTTGGCCTACGGCGTAAACGCTTGCTTCGCGCTATGTTTAGTTTAGGGGAGTGTTTGAGTCTCTGCAAAAATCCACGAAAAGGAGTTGCAATTGACCACCGTCGTGGTCGTCGTCGCTACTGCTGTTGTCCTAATCATGCTGTTCTTGTTAGTTCGGCGGTGACGACTGCTCAAGCTGAGTCTTCTGCTGTTGTCTTTGGTGCTGCTGGTGATAATGTTGTTGGCAATGATGATGATAATGATGCTGTTGCAAGCGAAAACCGTCGGCATTTTCTTCTACACCACCGCCTACCATTAACTAGGTACTTGACCCTCTTTTTTCTTCTACACATATACAACACAAGAATATCTCTAGCACACCCATCTCCATAATATCACCGCAATAATGACAATGACGACACTAACGACGATGTAGGTGACAACCAGCTTCTCAATAACGACAACAACAACGCCGCTACCAAACTCTGACACACAAAATCGAGCTGATAGACGCTCGTCCACAGACGCCCGTCAAAATATCAACCTCTGTCGTAGCAGACGAGCTAACATTCCAAAGCAGACGAAAACTAAGCAGTTCAGAACACTCTAGGGGTTTCTAGCCAATTAGAGTTCTCCTTCGCTAGCATCCTAGAAAGTCCCCTCATTTCAGTCTTCCTGGCAGAGGATTGAGGCTAGCATACGGATTACCACGAGCAAGAATCGAAGCTTGAAAATGCAATGGGAAAAATAATTTGTTACATGTTTCAATTTTCTTTTTGTAACCATAATAGCGTGTTGGCTTGTCAAATTTTTTGGCTAGTTCATTCTCGATCATCAACAAAATTGATCGCGATATAGAACTGTCTCTTTAAACTACGATATAGAAATCAAAATTAAATTGATCCTAAAAACTTCTGGTGATGCAATCCCGAAATATAAGCTTTATGTTAGCGCTTTATACTGCCAGTCACTTTCAGGTTGCCTGCGGGTAAGACTCAAACTTTGTAAAGTTTGAATCTTACTTGCAGTGCTTCAAACTTTCTTAAAGCTTCATAGCTAAATTATCTAAATTAATGATCATAAACTAAGCCGGCTGTGTGTGCTTATTTTGGAGTATATTTCGCTGTGGAATCTTTCTAAGCAGGTTCTCTTAATAGTGACTTTATCGTTATATAACGAACCGGAAAACCAGTTACTTATTTCATCAAAATTAATTTGGTCGACGGCGTCATTTTTATTATCACTGTTACTATTACTTCGATATCTAATATTTTAATCAACGACATTATTCATGATATAAAATAAATTAGTGTAATTCCCCCGCACTGCATGGCTGATTTTTGATCCGGCAACCCCTTCCGGTGAGACTGACTTCCTGCCAATTGTGCTCCTCAAATTAAGAAATTCATCAGTCATGTGCCCAGACTTTACACTTTTTTCGTAACTGACAGAGGTTAGCTGTTTTTTATTCATTTCCGCAGCTCTTTAAGGTTTGATGTCGTGAGCTTAGAGTATCGCTTCGTTTTCACTCCTCTAAGGAACGCTCTATAGAAATATCTTTGAAACCACGGCGCTAAAGTAGTACCCGGAGTATTCCGTGGGCATTTCAAGGGCATTTGTGCTCAGCAAATTCAAAAGAAGATCGATGATTGACCAATATCTTTTGAACGGAGGCCGACAATTTTTATGTTATATATTGTTGCCACAATATTGTGCCTACACATTGTATTAATATATAGGCTCAGTATTGTATATTTTTGCAACAATATTGTGCTTACTATTGAGCCAATATATGGGCACAGTAGCCCTACATGGTCGCTTCAAGATCTTGTAGTTGACCGCCGATTGCTTGTTGGCAGGATTATTTCATTTATCTCCATGGTGCGCTTTAACAATCCACTGTTTTCTGCACAGTATTGAGACTCGGGCATCCTCTATGGATCGGCGGAAAATGTTATTCTTAGACACAAAACAAGACAGTTTTACCTATCTTAAAGATAAGACCAAGTGGCGTCTCATTTTAGGCCCTACCTCTATTGTATGCCGCCGGCTGAGACACATAAATGTCATTGGTTCAACTAATTCTTTATGAATACTGGATTGGGAGAGTGCATTAGGTGCGCAGTCTTTTTCTGGGTATTTTTTTGAAGAATTTACAAATAGGTCAGCAATGGCACGATCATCAAGTAGAACCTCGTCCCTTCCATCCACAGACACCCTGTATTAATTCAGCTCGTCTTCAAAATTTACCTCAACAGGACATGTCGAAGTTTCGCGTTACAATTGAATTTTATAGTCATGAAGTTCTACGGTTCTAAGTATATTTGCAAGATTCGTTGATGAGTACATATTTTAAAATGTTTAAAACACATGTTTTAAAACATAATTTTTTAGTTTTCAAGAGAAGTGGTTCTGCATTTATCCTAGACACGAGCTTATTGAATGACAAGGCAACTGCAAAAACTTATGAGGATCCAACACAAAACTTCAAATACTTTAACTTACTGCATGGTTGTTGTTATCTATCAACAAGTGATCATCCTTTGCCAAATTTTTTTATACCTTTGTGACAAATTAAGAACTGCACAATACGAAATTTAGAATGTAAGGCTTCGAGCATCTTGTCTTTTATAGAGGCACTAACTTTTTTATTTTCTAAAACAATAATTTCTTCCTATTAAATGCATTTTAAAGAACGTTCAAGTAAAAATTCTGTGCCCGTGAATAAGCACTCTTTCAAATAATCAGGAATGTACGCATTATTTAGCGTATCCCGAGTAATGTGCGTCTTTAACAGGGCTCGCCAGGTCCAAGTTATAGCTTGTCTGCCTTGCACACATAAAATATTCGATCACTGTGGTATCAAAAGTATTAACCCTTATTTGACTTAGATTGCCTGGACGTCAATATTCAGCGATCTAAAAGGACCGCAAATTCTTCTTTCAAGGTTGACTAAAAAAGGGCAGCCGTGGTTATCTGTTCTTTATAAAACCGATTTAATTCTGAATGGTACATGATTGATGCCTGAAATGATCAAACTTGAATTTGCCAAACCTATAACAAATACTCTATGTGGAATCCTTAAAATGAGCATTAACTTTTTTGCATACATGTTTCTTTTTTACATTATGCCTAATGAAAAAATCGCATTTCTACTTTCCTTTTATTAAAGGCCAGTACTAATCCTTGTTTCATTGACATTTCATGCGTTCAATCTCTGTTGCGGCTTCCCTATTCGCTGAACTTATTATGGCATACGATTTAAGCTTCCTCCTATTATGCCAAGAGCGATTTTAAATTAAAAACATGTGTTATGAGCTTTTTTGTCTCCGATTTACGTCTGCCATTACTTTGACCAAGAACTCAAATGTGCCGAATTTTTAGAGTTTTAAAGCTACTGTTCGCTTTATGAGTTTGATGTCATATTGATGAGTGAATATGTAGATGTTCTTTGCACTTAATAACCCAGGATGGAGCTCCGGAAAAGCAAACTACACTCTAGTAATTTTTCGTACAAGATATACGTGGTTCACGAAGGGAGTAAAATGCGAAAATAAGTGTCTATAACACAGCTAAATAATATAATTAAATGTGCAGTTTTATCTTTACGTCATATTGTTAATAATAATAATGATAGTGGGGAATTAATGACACTGCTGTGTGCAAACTGTATAAATCAGAGTCTCGTTGACCCTAAATAAACGGGTAGTTGTGTTGTATTGATTTGATAAAAGCTGTGCAGTTGTGCTTGAGTTAGGTTGGCTTTGGGGAGGGGCATAATAGCTTGGCTATCATTATTGACAACTATTGTCGATTGAAGGATTCCTGCGCCGTCCTAAACTCGATCGATCTCGATGATAGTTAATCTAAATAAACTGTTGCAAAACCTAATTTGTTACCGATAATATCTATTTCAGCTTGGCGTCCGAGTTGGGAAAACCACAACTTGTTCTATTGAACGACATCGACAAAACTCATTGAGTAAATTTCCAGTTACAAACTACAAGTCGTGTGGTACGAAAGCTTTTAAATTTAGTTTTCAAGCATTAAATGTTTCATTGTGATATTATTATCAATACTATTATTATTATTATTATTATTATTATTATTATTATTATTATTATTATTATTATTATTATTATTTTTATTATTATTCCTATTATTATTATTATATTGCCGTATTCACATATCAATAGTTCTGTCATACTATAGAACCCTTTGAAATCGTTAGTAACACACACTTCTATAAGATTAGGAGGCTCTTTGAACTAGCATTTGTTATTAAACGCATAATGTCGAATATAGTGGGTTCTGTTTAATTGCACACATCGTCTTTCGCTGACACAGGATGGATCTGTACTATAATTCTAAGGAACTACCTCGAAATACGAAAGAGCACGTTATGGTAATTAGGAGCGAGCCATTACGAGCTTAAATAATTGTATTCGTCCATTATTTGGACACGAAGTTATGTGGATAAAAAAAGGGGAAAGACCAGTTTATTCATCTATTCATTTAATTAAAATGATGTGATAGGTAGGCTAATATGTAAACTACTTATGCAAAAAAATTTAAGTCCGAGTATTGTTTTTCGAAATTATTAGCTTTTTCTAAATGCCTCGTCGATACCTTTTGTGTTCGAAATTATGCCAAAGTCCGCCTTTCCTTCATCTTGGCCAAATCCTACTCATTCTTTTCTAGTGAGGCCCGTTTTGTCTGAATCAAGAGTGCGCCCATTCGGTTACTGGTCGTGGATATATTGGTGGCTGCCCTAATTTTCTTGCGTTAGTGTATATGAGTGCTAAGTGAGTCGTGTTTCGTGGCCCAATCAAGAGGACCCATTTAGTATTTCGCTACAGTTTCCGGGTGCATTATATCGCAGCTCGCAGGTTACCCAATAGCTGGTAATAAGAAAAGCATTTATTCCATTTTTACATACTCTTCCTCAATAAGAAGATTGAGGTAAGCAGTATTTCTCTTTGCTATTAATGTGTAATAATAATGTATAAGACCCCAAATAGTATCTGTGGTAGTTGCCGATCGAAATCGGGTGATTGAGCGTTGAAGGTATACTTGAATGTTTGTAGCCTTCGTCTGTGTCCCATAACGGTCAATTGGATTTAGGTGATAATTCGAGGTAGTAAAGGATATGTCCAAGTAGATTCTGTTACTGGATATTTGTGCTCCGCATTTTTTGATCTGGACAGGTTTTTGTGCAGTTTCCGCTGTCATATGTTTTCTGTTATCGTGGGCAGAAACATTGTCTTGACTGTCCTCCTAGTGGCTATTGAACTCTAGTCAATTTGGTTAATCAGAGTGTGCTAATGTTCAAAGTCGACTCACGTGTACGGGAAACAATGGTGTCTGTGGAGAATAACGTGGAGATGGACGACGAGCCCCAGGTGATTAGAGAAATCCTGAGTGAGCCCACCAAAGAAAAGTAAGTTTTAAGTTTATTTAGTTTATTTAATGTTTACGTTGGTATTTTCCTCTAATAATCTTTACGATACCATTTTCTTCAATGTATTCTCTAATTTTATATAGTAGCAACCAGATGGTTCCATTCATACTTTATTATATTTCTAATCACCTCCTGATCCCTTTTTCTGTTCTGTTCAATTTTTATGCTTTTCATAATTTTATTAAGACTCACGAACTTCACAGATCTGCAGGTATTACTGCTTTTATTGCCATGTGTGCTGAAAAGTTTGAAACTTTTAGACGATTATTTTATTTACTGTCTTCAGGAAGAGTAACCTCTTTGAAGTGCATGAAGTTGATTCGTTTAATATATGCTAAATAAAAATTGAAAGCATGATTTATTTTCAAGGAACAGTTTTATAGCGCCTAAGTTCTTACATATAAAATAATAAAACATTAAAAAATACAGAAAAATAAAATATAAATACGAATGGAAGTAACCATTCCTTATAATTGAACGGGAAAAAACGGCACTATCTATCGGTAGTGCCGTTTTTCCGTTCTTCTTCCGGGAGTTTATTATGCACTCGTATGTTTAAGAATTGGTGCTACTTATCCTGACAATTGAGAAAGTTGTGCTGATTTCCTGCCCTCATCAGAATTACCAAAGCTTCACAGATTGTCAGGATGCTTTGGAAAATCTCGCTTGTTCTGAGAAACACGCTATCTGGCTAGTCCTTGTCAATTATCTTTGATATCTCATCTCTTGTTGATTCAGCTTGGTCACTATCTTTACGGCCTTCTCGTTGCTCCTCGAGGATTTTCTATGGCTCATGCCTTTTTATACCTATTGTTCCTATTTCCTTCTCCTTTTCGCTTTCAGTCGCGGCTTGCCCTTTCACTCGTTGGCTCTACGGTTTTCCTGGGAAGCAAGTTACGCGTATGTGTTGTCAGAAATAGCTCGCTCTGCAAGTCGGCATGTGACAAACTTTCACTTAATTCCACTTTTGCTGTTTCGGTCAGGGGCAAGCTTGAGTGTCGATTTTTTCTGTGTTATTTCTACTGTCTGCATATTGTAAAATAAAATCTTCAGCCGGTTCAACGCAAGGATTCAATAGAATTAGAGAACTTTTCTAATTCGCCGTCGTGCGCGGTGCGTGCGCCCTTGGTGGGGATACTTTCGGCACTGCTGGCGCTAATTTTTTCCCATGCTGCTTACGTAAACAAATATGTTCGCGTTTCTCTTGTAAGCATAGGACGTTTCGCTGCAGTTTTGTTGTGCGAGAACTGGAACGCAGAAATTTAGCCAAAATATGTCATATTTACACACGATGTGGTTTTGTAGTTGTTTGCATTAAATCGGCTAGATCCATGTCCTATTTTTCGTGGGTTAGGCCCAGAATACCGCCCTAGACGAATTCGCTCGTGTTTGGGTCCGTTTCAGTTTGGTGTCTTGATCATGAAGGCCAAATTTCACCACGAAAGTCGTTTTCACCCACGGTTTGTCATTATCACGCTTCATTGAACTGAACTGGTATAGTTGCACCATCCTTTTCCCCGAGTTTTGTTTTAGAACTTGAGTGTATTTTTCGGGAGCACTGGGAAAGCGTCCGAACCGCATTGCCGCACTCTATTACTGTCGAATATTTCTATCTAAAGAATATTTTTAAGGCTGACCATCAGCCCACATTTAACGTCATATGTATCTATCAGAATTGTATAGCGCATTGCGTTACTGCTATAGTACTACTATAATGGTGGGGTACACGGGTAACGGTGTGACTTCTATAACATTTGTTGTCGATCAAATAGAAGTAGTTGTGATAATCAGAAGTGTGTCCATGTACTCCGCTAAAATTTTGCGTGCATCTGCTCGAATTCTGCGGTAGAGACACAGCCAAGAGCCATTAATAATCGTGTTTTTTGTCGCTTCCACTGCTTACCGGGCCGTTAGAGATCAGTCTCGTGTGGCTATGGGACTATAACTTTGAAACTATATGGATCTATTCTAAAGGGTATTTTAAAAGTTGTGATACATTTTTAAACATAGAATCGCTTATGGCAGAGACTATATTACCGTAGGGCTGACGGCTTGGATTTCATTTGGTTTAAAGCCGATGTCGCTCATGTAAATAGCCAATTTTTAAAATTGGTTGTTGTATTGCGTCCGTGGCTTTTGTCGGTGTGACCTCTATGGGATTTGAGTGACTGCTACGGATGAAGGAACTCAATAGTTCACTGTGAAACTAATTTGTTCAGGCTTGTTCTGGCAAGGACAGCTGGGCGTCATCACATAGTGCTTATATCGGTCGATAGTCGTATGAAATCGTATGAATCTCCATGAATTAAACATGTTAGAAAAATCATTTCCTGCAAATGATTATATTGTCGCTTGATGCATTGACGATCAACGCTGTACAAGCTTACAGGAAATATTTCTTTGCCAGTTGTCTAGGAGATAGAAGAGGACGGATCTGAAAACGTTTTTTAGCGACGCCGTTAAAGATCAACTTTTTGATGTTTTTTTTTTTTTATAAATTATTGTAGGTTTACATCTCGCACTATTTTAATGGCTCGTTAAAAATCGTTAAAAATACGTTAAAAAAATCTACCTTCATGAACCACAATCGCGTATTTACTATATAATATAGTCATCGTCACATACAGAAATTTCTTTAGTATATTCGATATCGTTATCTAAAAGTTACGTGTATATTAATAGCATTCGTAAAGTTTCACTTTTATTTATTGCGAGCACTTTCATTGTCATTCACTTCTAATTGCCAAACATCGTACCTTCCAACTAAAGAATGCAAAACTTATTCTTAAGAACAAGTCAATAGCTGTTGCTATTTCATGTGCCAAGGCATTGTAAATGGAGGCCTTGTGTGTGTGGACCATGGATCTTTTATCATAAATGACCGTCACAGGAAGGAAGGTCTCGCAGTGAATCGTTGTGCTGCCGCTACGCAACATGCTAACGTACAGAACGTGTGTCGAAATTACCAGATAAAAATATATTAACTAACTATTATTAATTTTTAGCTCGGATCGGTTCGTAATATTTATTATTTTTCATTAAACCATTATTATTTTTTACTTCATCTTTATATATATATATATATGGTATGTGACAATGGTATGTGACAGAGCTGAAGGCGAACAACTTTACGTAAAAGTTATGAGTGGTTCATGGCAATGATATCTGCGCCTGGTGCTATTGGGACTACTAGTTTTGTCTTTTAGTTTATTGTGTACGTATGCACATATATTCTCTTGGCCCATTGGGAAACTAAACTGCATAGCGGTAACATATAAGCATCCATCTTTATCGTTTAATTATGTTAATTTGATAAACAAGACATACGCACAGTTAACCGGCATATTATTCCCTTATCGCAATAACTATTTTTCAGTGCTCATACAATACCTTAAACGAGCGTCATTGACTAAGCAAACCTAACAAGCATGCCCTCATAATGCATCAATTTTGTCTCCGTTTCGACGTTATCTCTTACGATCCTTTCTCCACATCTTGTCTAATTTGTAGCGATCTGAACTGAATGCCGTGATTGCCTTTGCGTTTCATTTGAAATGAGCTTGAACGTTAGGAGTTCCCTTAATTTTTTCAGTCAGTTTATGTCGTATGGCGTTGTGGGTATGCATAGATTCCGCGATACTTTTCGTTTTTCGCTAATTGACTCGTTGTGTCCCAAGTCCAAGAGTGCGCTGGTGTTACCTGGTTGCATTTTCTGTAATATACATCTGTCTTAATTTACGTTTTTAAGATGTTTCGTCAGATCAGTTGAAATTGTTATCTCGACAGCTAACTCGTACTGACGTTAGATGGTGAGTTTAAGATCCCTTCTTATTCTTAGCGGCGGTGGAGTCTCTGGATGAGTCGGTCTGGACGAATCCAGCTAATAGCCACGCATTTTGCCTAACTTCTCCGTCAGAAGGGCCACTCACGTAAATAGGAAGTTACATGAAAAATGGCTGTGCTAAGAAATTTGTGCAGTTCTGCGATGATGTTACTACCTCCACAGGTCCTCGCCGATCTCTCACAAAAAAAGGTTGTCACTTGTAGTGGCAATGAGAACTATGGATTCAAAAACAAGCCGGGAAATAGAGACGTTTCCCTTTCTTCTGGAAATTTAAAACTGGTTATACAGCGAATTTATGCCATGTGTGTGTTCAGTATTTTGTGTGGCATTTTTTTCGCATGTAGTGTAATTTCCGCTGTAATGTGGTAGTGGTAATCACTATTCGACTGTACGTAGCATAGGACCAAACTACGTGTCATTTCGGTAATATGGGATTATAACCTAGGGGCTTAGCCTGAGGGCTTAATTCAATTGGGAAATATAGGGTTATAATTACGTGCTAAATCGGTAATAGAGAAACGAATCAGATTAAGTGCTGGCTGGCACTAGCGGATGTTGCGGATATTAGAATATTATACTCTTGCGCTCAGCAACTGCTTCTAAGGCCATTACTGGTCAAGACAGATGTTAAAGTTGACATGAAGAATGATCTGTTCATTCTTACTAGGTGCATAATTATGTATATTCTGGCACGTTTTACTCAATGTGAATGTAATTAGTACCCAGTTAATTGTTTTTGCTATTCTGTGATTTGTGCTTATACAAACAAAGATTTACGCTGTGTAGGTTGACACCAATGTAGCACTTGTTTAAGCATCTCACTAGTGTGATTGTTTGTATGGTTATTCATTACTATTAAATATGCACAATATAATTGATACAGTATTGTCCAATGTCCAATTAGATGAAATGTCCTGAGTGAGTCTCATTTTGAAAAACCTCGTTTTGTTCGTTCTCTTCCCCCGATGCAAAACATTCAACTGTCCTCCTGGCCCTTGGTTATCAGTTATCTGTGCTGAGTAAAAAGCTTATGGGCTTTTGGGAAACATTTTATCCCTCATTAGAACGTTAGTACCATATCTTCCTATATTTAAGACAGAATAACATCATCTACTTTTTTGTTTTTTGATGAAAACAGGGTCGCGGAAATAAAAAAAACAGACGGTAATGTTTTATACAAGGAGAAGAAATACGCTCAGGCATTGCCGCTCTACTCAGAAGCGATTCAGCTTTGTCCAGATAATGCCACCTTATATAACAACAGGTAAGCTGAAGATGGTGCATTCGTGTGCGCCTTGCGACAGGAGGAAACACGTAGGTGCACGGGTTCGATCCCCGCCGTTGCACATTTACATTTATATGGGGTCCGTCTTACGAGTAATGCAAAAACGCGCTACCGTGGACGTTAAATGTTGGCTGATGGTCAGCCCTAAAAAAAAAGGGTAAGCTGAAGATAAGACTTTTGAATTTACACAAAAATATTATTCACAAGTATATCGTTACAAACTTCGCTACTTCATGCTAGATCACAAGAACTTTTTTAAACACAACACGCGATTATTGTAACATATTTCCTTGGTACCAAGCATTGAGTGATTAGGTATAGTAAAGCTGTATTTACTTCCGTACGTACATTTGTAACACGTCAATAACATGTATGCAAGTTTCCCACAAATTTGTTTCGAATGCAGGGCGGCGTGCCACCTCATGCTCAATCACTACGAAGAGGCTCTCAGCGACTGTCAGGTACGCGAACAAGCACGTCTTTAGACATACATACGCCTAATATCTCTGTTAATTTTGGCCGTTTTTATTAGTTCTACGTGCAATGTATTCTAGATGTTATATGGCCTCCATCAATAATAAGATGTAAAGTTTAACAGATTTCGCATATTTCTTAAGGAATTTTTGTCCATGCGTAATAACAAAAAAAAAACACATATGAACATACATTCAAGAGTCAGAGATACTGTTAGAAAAGGAGCCGACCTTTAAAGTTGAGTCGTGAACCTCGTAAAACCAGTAGAAAACCAAGAATTTTTAAAGAGTCAACTCGTAATGTTAAGGATTCTAAATCATTATTCTGTTATGTAATAGTCATTTAATTTATAATTGTTTCGGTTTTTAGGAGTCTCTAAAGCGAGATCCAGCTAACGTAAAAGCACTAATGCGTGAAGCTAAATGTTATCAGTTACTTGGAGATCCAGCGGCTGGGTCCAGGTATTTTCTGCAAATTAACCTTTTTCTGTGCTCGATACCAATCCTAATTGTTTGTCGCTCAGAAATCTCAGTAGAGCCATTCGGTTATTTTACTACATGTTGGTAGGTCTGAAAGAACCCAATTATTTGGAAGAGCATCTTGCTGCACCTTGCTGGTTGCAGTAGTAGAGTAGCTAAATGGGAAACATTCCGAGCAACTTGAAAGTCGCAATCGGAAGCGTCTGTCGGCAAAATTTGGCTTTGTTACAGCGCCTGTTGGAGAATGGCTATAAATGAGCTGAAAATTCTTGAAATATTTGAAATGGGTACATATAAATTGAAGCCGGGCCAGATAAAAACCCGTATAGCGAATTCAAAATACAATTTGCGTAAATATAACCAATAAAACACTTGACTAGCGCACACTGTTATGGTGAGTCACGACTTCACTGGCACCCACGTGACACACCATACTAATACACATATATATATATATATATATATATACATAATTTTTTTATTTATTCTACAGATCATTGGCACGTGTGCGTTCACTGGACCCAAACCACACAGACCTACCCAAAGAAACAAGGGCTGTCGAAAATCTTCAGAATAATATTACTGAGGGAGATAAAGTACGTAAACGATTTTTTAATACGATGAATAATTTGTTAAAATCATTACAGATTCGGTCGCAGAAGGTTTAGTCTGCATAATCTAGTCCATCGTCTTTTAAAACTGATGCGAGCAGCACTCAGTAAGCACGTGAAGCACCGAATACCGTGAAACACTTTTACAGTGTGAATTTAAAGTTTTGGAAATTGTGTTGCGCAGCTCGCACTGCTATATTATATACCTCGTATCAATTATTACAGGCCTACGCAAAGGGTGATTACCGAAAATGCGCCTATTGTATGGAACGCGCACTTGTGCAATCTCCTGGTTGTCCTAAGTTCAAGTTGCTACGCGCCGAATGTCTCGTCTATCTTATGCGGTAAGTTTCAGAAGCTTCTTGTACCAAATCTGCCTTGCAGATTTATAGGCATTACAGAATCTATAAAGCAGAGATTTAAAGTTTTATTAGAACACCACTTCTGAAATCTTCCCTGAACATAAAAATGGGTTCTGAGACGACACACACTACTGTGCCTTTCTTAGAAAATATTTTCCTTCAATATGTTTAGCATTATATTTGCAAGAAGTGGGTGAATTTAGAATAATATATTATTTATAATAACATAATATAGAGTTCGCTGAACCTGCTGGCTTCCATAATTGGCCTTAACAGCATTCGCACTATCGATTGCACATCTGTGAAGCCAATTTGGTCTTTTTAATATGTGGACAGGATTGAAAACTTACATGTATCGTTTTCGTTAAGCTGCTTAGAACACCGTTTCATTCAAAACATAATTAGCTCTGTTCATCTGTACTGCTAGTATTCAGAAACAAATATTGACGTTTTGTGCATACTCAACCGTTACGATATTGTATCCTTTTATTCGAAAACGCATCGTGCGTGTTTTATACTCAAGTTCAAGTTGGTATATGATTTGCTCATATATATAGATTATAAAAGGTCAATATTTTTAATGGTATCATCTAAGCAGAATGTAGCTTCTCTCAGTCTCCAGTCTCCTTTCCTACTGCCTGCCTGTATGCCATTTGTCAAGGTTTTTATTAGTTAATGGTTAGCCCTAAGGATATTTTAGCGTGCATTAGCCTTAAAGCCGTTCGGGATATTGGGACTGATATTCAGTGTGCGATAGCTGTAATCCGATTACCCCGTTTAAATTTTCTCACAGTGATCATCTGGTTGACGTAAAGTCAAGCAGATGTTGTCCGTATTTTATTCTAAAATGTGATAGATTTGAACTATAGTGATATAACTTTCATAATGTCACATACTCTAATGATAAAAATGACTTCGAAAATTTACATACTTCAAGTACTGGAAAATATAAAACATCGAATACTCAAAAAGGTAAAAAATGCACATTTTTCAGAGTTAGCATGGTCATTCTTCAATCAGATAGTGTCGGTGAAACTTGTTCTGCTTAGAAGACTATTGGAACTTTCTTATGGGGTCTGGTACAAAACATTTTCTTATCAATTTGTGATACAAGGGGCAAGCATTCTTAGCCAATAAACATGTATTTTGCGGCTATGCTGGGCTTCGTTTCTTACCTTTTTTCAAAAATGGCTTATGATGCGTACTAGTGCAACTATACTCGTATAATTTACTTTGAAATTGCAGGCTGACAGAAGCAAGAAATATCGCACTCGATTTGATTCGGTTTGACAACTCAAATGCAGACGCATACTTTGTTCGAGGTTTAATTCTCTATTATGAGGACAACGTCGAAAAGGCACTGCAGCATTTCCAGCAAGTGATCCGATTGGCTCCAGATCACTCAAAAGCTGCACGATCCTTTAAAGTATGTGTTTGCAGTTCTGTGCTTAGTAAGGTTAAGGTGTATGACAACATATTTTTAATGCACTAATAAGTTGCTTATTATACAAAGTATGGTCGTATTAATATTAGTCTGGCTTGCTTGCTGTTCTTGTGGTAAATTCGTTCAGAATAAGAATATATCATTCCAAGTGCGATAGGTTTTATTGAGTTAAGAACAGATAGTTCTCAAAAGGACATATAAGGCATATAAGGCTGTATTCTGAGGTACAGAGAAACAGATTTTGACTCAAGCAAGTCACCGCAATATTAACCAATCGTACGATTGAAAAAATTGTTGCATAAATACTTCACTAAACTGCATGCATTGAATGTTTGCTATATGGCCTTTGGTGTCTGGTAATAGCAATGCAAAAATCTCCGCGCAGAAAAAGAGCGAGGAAATGAACTATTCAAAAAGGGATTGTTCCAGGATGCTTATTCGATCTACACGGCAGCTCTCGCCATTGACCCTTTAAACAAGCTTTCAAACGCTAAGGTACGTACGCCTGTCAATAAAGATACATAGGTATGCTGTTAAAATGATAGTGCCCATTACAGAGAAATAATCTGTTACGGATTGATGTAGTTGTCGAATAGGAACTGCCTAAATGGTAGCTCAAATGAGGTGGGCAAAGTCATATTTATTATATATTTACGCATTCCAATTTAGGATGATGTGTACTAACGGTCTTCGGCTTCATTTTAACGATAGCATTTTGTAAAATGAGAAAGCGGCGAACACTGAAAAGCATTAATTTAACTCTTATAACAACAGCAGGTGTTGCCTTTTCAGAGGGAATAAAATATTAAGTACCGATTTCCTTTATCAATTTATGTAGAAACGCTATGTTACTATACATAACTTTTATCGGAAAAGGATGGTAATAAAAACCAATGATATATTCCGACGTGAAGTGCATTAAAATTGACAGTAGAAAGCATTAGCTACACTTTCTCCCCAGCAGTATTCGGAACTCCAGATGAGTTGAAATTGGCATGGAAATAAACATGAAACCATACGAAAGCATGTCAGCATGTGGCGTTGTTCGATAGCAATGTTCACGTAAATGCTAGCTTATTATTTGAGTCACACCGTTGTTTTGCAAGTGTGAGCCGTAAGTACAAAAAATCTGAGCAAATCACGAAGAACTAGTCGTGCAATTACGTAGCGACGTTAAGCAATTACCATTGCAATGACTGCAAAACGAGCACTTCCGACAGTGTTATCTGTGCTTAAGAGGTTCTGAAAGGTAAGAAGCTTCCTGCAGCTGGTGCCAGAACTATCACAGCGGAGTTGGAGAAAGCGTACTGAGAATATCTACGATTTTAATTTTATGATGTGTGGCTTTACAATCATTTGAGGCTTTTTGAGCTCTACTACGGCGAGTAAATTAAACTTCGTTGACATTAGAATAAATTACAATATTTCAACATACTTTAATACTTTTCTTGTCTCTAGGGCTCTCTAAAGGGCTTTGATGGTCAATGTAACTTTAAGCAACTCAACCTAAAGCGCTAAAAAGCCGTTTCTTGATAGCGCGCCAAATAACTTAGTCTTGCCATCATAAAGCCTCACACTTGATCTCACTGTCGCACAGCCTGATACTTGATCCGGTAGGAACACTCGTGGAAAATATTTGATAATTCCTATACTCGAAACACATCAAATTTTTTCAATCCTCGAAGAGCCCTTTAATAAAAATAAGCGATTGAGTGCTGGCAAGTACCGCAAATTTTATCAGCTCAGTCCTTAGACGGTGGTAAGCAATCAATAATGCAAACGACCACTTTACAAAGTGTGAAGGTTATTGCCTTTCGATATTTAGCCTCTTAAAATAATTGTTTGATCTTTACCTTTAAAAATCTTATCTTTTTTCATTATCTTTCTAAATCACGTGTGAATCATGTCTCAAGAATATTGCCGATTTTTTATTGCCAAGCATTCATTCACGGTTCACGGAGCTCATTTTCTCTATTTCAATGTAGTATGTGCTAGTGCTTGCCTTGATCGGTCAAATGCGTTTCTACGTTTTTACTTGGTGTATTTGTATTCGTTTATTGTTTGTTGTCATTCTTTGCAACGGGTGACATCGTTAATAGTGCGTGCACCATATGCCTTGTGCTAATAGAGCATTTATTTTTTTGAGAATTATTATATTACCCCCTCATTTTTTAAAGAGAGGGATTTTAACGTACTCCACTTTGATCCAATATCCAAAAATTCCGACCTATTGGCTGTCCCGGTATATTCATGGCCTGTCTGGCTTCAAGTTCATCTGTTTCGGTGTTCAAAGCTCAACAGTGCGCGTGAAGCTACTTGAAGGGTTTCACTTTTTTGTCTCACCGTATATATCCTAAATGTTTACCCTTTAATTTTCCTCTAGTGTAGTAGTTATAGTCCATTACTTTTTATACTGTTCCTATTTGATGCTATGTCATATATTATTAAATTATACAAACTTCCACAAATGATCCCACAAATGAAAAACTACAAGTAATATCTGTATCATTTGTATTATAGTTAGAGCTAAAAAAATTTCGGCGCGAATTAAATTTGTAACCCTTTAAGGCTAAGATTCGAATCGTTGTTTATTTGTGCCAATAACAATATTTTATCTCAACATTTTCCCCAGAATGAAGTTGCATGAACCTAAAATTATAATGTCGAGTTTTAGTTAAAGACATGATGGAAGAGACATGCGTAAACAGAATGTATCGATAAGTTTATGGATGTCGATCGTGGCTCAATAATACTCTTTTTCGCTAGGGCGCATATCCTTGGCAGAGCCCTGGCCTTCGTGTATCCAGCGATGGGACTCCTCGCAGCATTTCTCAACACCACTTGTCAAAAAGTCTACACCGTAGGGAGGCGGAAATACCTTGAGCGTCAAAGATCCTACTGCTACTAAAGGCGGAACGTCATCCATATAACAGGCTCTTTCATTGCAACGTGTCTCATTGTCCAATAAACTTGTCCATACTTATAGGGCACTTTGAGGGTATGTTAGGGGCTTGTTACACTATGCCGAAAAAGGCTCCAGCGATTTTGTCTGGAGACTGATAAGCGGCAAAACCTGGAGAATTCAAAACGGGGCAGGACGTAATTGAAGCGATCCAGGCACTGTGCTCTAATAAGGCGGTGGGTCCTGATCAGGTCAGAAACGAACACCTGAACGTTATCACCCTGGTACCCTGTTGGACGGCGCTCTTCAGTGCTTCCGCACAGGATCTCTTTCCTATATTGTTCCGAAGCTGGCCTCATTGGTCCGAAGCGCAAGGGAGACCTAACGCAGCCGCCCTCTTGGCGAGGCATAGTCAAAAAAGTGTCTACTACAAGCTGCTTCGTCGCTTCTGGCGCAAAGGCTTTCCCAATTTCCTGCTGGTGATCATCCTACAGGAGAACAAAATAAGGGTCGACGGTGAAGTTGCGGAGCTCCTTCTCGCAAACGGCAGGAGTGACACAGGAAGACAACCTTGGATCCCTAATGTTCTCGGTTTTGCTCAAGAATCTGCCAGTCTTAATCCGAGGCAAACACGATCTGATTAACGTTGTTTTATATGCGGACGACCTCATCGTCTATAGCTGTAGTCGTTTCCACGTCCAGGCTGCACACTGCGTCTCTCGAACTTGACTGCCAATCGGTCGAAGAGGTTGGCGATAAAGTTCAGACGTAGGTGACGTCTACACGCTAAGGACAGCCTTAAGCGCGATGGCCATTTGCTCGCGTATGTTAATAAACTACTGTACCTAGGCCTACTAGTAACAAGGAACACCTACGTCCTTGCTCACATCACTGAACGATGGCAGAAGGCGCTACTATGGTGTCCATAAGAAAGGACCCTCACCTCCTATCCATATCAACGATCCTGCGCCTGTTCCATTTAAAAACCGTATCAATGGCCACATACGGAGTAGAGATCATTTGGTAGGACCTAAACCAGTCAGACTCGAGCTCTTAAATAGCCTAAACGCATCTTCAAAGTCGTTTATCTCCTTGCGGACAGTCCACTCTTCAGGAAGAGCTAGGAAGCCGCTTCGGTCTCGCACGACTTCTGCCTACTAAAAGATGCTTTCGTCCTAGCAGAAAAAATCCGCAATTACTGATCCTGGTTTTCTAAACACCAAGCCAACGAACGGTGACACGCGGAGGGGTTCAAATCAATTGAACTGACGCCTGGGTCGGGATTCTCTGTGCACGGATTTCACTAGCTTTTAGCAAGTTTTTTTATTTTTTTTTTAACTAGTTTACCACTAGCCTGTTCATGGCGCATGTCTATGTGCTCGATGCAGTCATATCTGCGGGAGATGCCCATGTCACTCCGCTGTGCTCCCTGGCGAGCCTTAGTTAATTCAGCCATGGAACTGATAGCACTTAGCATGAGTGCTCTTGGTCGTGTTCAATCGTGATTGAAGCCCATTATCAGCTCGTGCTCAGCTTTTTTTTATATATACATTTGTTCTACTACGCGATAAGCTGGCTTAATAAATTGTGGTATTGTAAATTGTAAACGGCAAAAAATTCATTGGACCTGACTAACAAGGTGTATTTGCTAGTTTTTGGCACAAGATGTAAAGCAATGGCAAATGCCGTTAGTAAACATCTGAAGGAAGGCTAAACAGGTATTCCTTATTGGTCTTTGGAAGTTAAAACGAGGGTGTTGTCCAGTGTTCAGTTTATATATTGTATTCAGTGGATATTTTTCTACAACGGAACGGAGTGGTATCTACTCTGTGAAATAGTAAGTCATTTGAGAAATATCATACCTTCAGGAAATAGTCTTTACCTCGTAAAGAATTTCATCATGTCGCAATATTCAATAAGTAAGCCAGAAACCGAGGTGATTAAACAAGCATTCAGATTGAAGCTGTTTGAAACAGCTAAGTAGACTCCAGTTTTCTGTTACACGTTGCGATTTTAACGTTTGCGTTCTTAACTTATTTTAAATGTGAAGTACTCATGAACACATACATACAAGAGCAAACCAATATGCACGTAATACATATATTTATAATTAATAATATATAAACATAATATATGTACACGTAAAATATACCCATTCATTTGTGCACGTAAAATAGGCGGAGTCGCATCTATTAGTAGTGTTTTTCTAGGCAGAAATTTGCACTCTTTGGTGCCTGGTAAAAAACACTTATCGTCCTTGGATGGAAATGGACTTATCGTGCATTTTATAATGCCCGGTCGACCACAACGTGTCCATCAGAATGAGCGCATTTGGTCCATCCTGACAGCCACCATTTCGTAAGTCTATTCATTACGTTATCTAGCGATAAAGTATATAAATTGCTGGCTGTCTAATGGTATTATTATAGTGTCATATAGACTGTTGAGAAAATGAGTGTAGTATTACACGTGACATACTATGTGTGGTGTATTATTGACGAACACAGATACACATGCATACATTTGCATTTCCATACAATGATTTTGTTTTGAACGCCTTTGTTTTAGTATGACGCATATACGAAATAAGTTATCTACTAGTATCAACAATAGTTGGTCACTCGTAACTATTACCAGTACGTTCTCGAGAACAGTGGACAAAGTAATTGTATTCACTCGGCCTTTAAACCCAATTTTCCTATTCCCACCGAGACCGCCCTGGGCAGTCTATTGAGCTTATTCTACACCTTTTGGCCCTCTATGTGAAAACGAGAATTGAGAATATGCATTGGCTGGTTCTCGACTGACGTTACACACTCGTAGAGCTCTCAAATAGTGATCCATAATGCTATCATCAATCATTGGCTTTTAGGTAGAAGGATTCGTCCAAGATATGTTAAAGTCTCTACCTTTAAACATACCTCTCAACAACTACTCGTGCTGGGAGTCGTAAAGTAAGTCGCAGCCCGTATAACTTGGAATTTTTCGATGCTTTTGAAAAAACAGCACTACCTATAGCATTAAGAGTCTCAAACATCTACTGTTACTAAAAATCTTACATAATAACATATTAGCAATAAGCATGTGTGTTTACCAAATCAGAATATTTGAAACGGTGACAAATGTACAGTTGAACCTATGTTTCGTTCTCTTTTGCAACCTAGCTGCTTTCGTATAATTTAGGCAACCGTGAAGCTGCAGAAGATACATTTTCATATTTTAAAAAATTTCTTTATAAGTGTAAAACGGAGTGCCTTAATATGCGGCGTATACATTGTTAACCTAATAGCCTTATAAACATGATACTTGAAGCCTCATTGTTTTTGTCTTACTTTAAATGTGTTTTCTCCGTCAAAAACTAGCACAGATCGTTTTGAAAAAAACGCTATCCTACAGCATCAAAACGGACATTCAAGCTTTAAATTTTAATCGTCCTGCTGCACATCAGTATGTAAAAACGTGTTTCCAGAACAAGGACAGTAAGGTTTATTATTCATCCGCTCGTTTAAAAAGGTCATTCAAAGAGGAATATCAAGACAGAGAAGATATTTTACCAGTAGAACTGGATAAAGGAATCCTGTCGGTATTGTTATTATATATTAATGCAAAGGAACAATGAGGAATGTTTATAGAATTACATAACAAAATGATTTTCAAGTGTTCAAGTGTTGACATAAAGCGGAAGTTTGTGCCAATTATAATACTCAATTCATGTCATATTTTCGATCAGTAGTGGCAAAACTGAAACAAATCTATTTACGCCATATACGCTATATGAGAATATTTCACGATTACAAAGCCAAGCTGGGCCGTACTTGTTTCACGAGGCTTGCGTATTGGAAAGTATTCTATTGTCGAACTCCGGCGTAGACAAGTAGCTAAATTCATCATAACTAATTTGCTAATATTGTTTTTATTTCAATAGCTAGTTCTCTCTAAGCCTGATCTAATCGATACCTTTTGGAATTTCAGCTGCACTGCAACCGCGCACAATGCTGCGTGCGCCTAAATCGTCATGACGAAGCCCTCGCAGATTTTACCAAAGCAATTGAACTTGATCGAAATTATACGAAAGCTTATACTCGACGAGCCCAATGGTAGGAAGAAAGCTAAATACTATACTTCATTTAACGCTACTCTTAAAGATATTAGAAACATTTGAGTTTTTCCTTTTTTTACAACTGATAGGACCTATTAAAAATACTTTTTCATTTGAGACCACAAAACGAACGGCCAACGTATATTTATATGCATTGCTACACAACACACCTGTAACTGATCAACTGCGTATGCATTACCTAATACATATACAAAAAATGACAGCACACATAGTTTAAACATAAAATGTGACTACTTTTATCTACCCTATATAGATAAGGCATGGCACAATTTTCGTCACGTTACCTTGAGATTTTATTTGAAATGAGATAAGAGAGAGAGAGGTGTTATTTTTAAGTAATTTTTACACAAAATACCCTCTGAATCATATCATATATTGGTTAGATACAACTCATGATGCAGTTGCGCTATGCGCAACCGGCCGGCAATAACCTCAGCTGTAAAACGGCCAATTGATTCTGCAGGTACTTCATTAAGGGTGTTCCGATTCGTGTGATAATTGTCTTAAGCTGGGTTCTGAGTCGCTTTGATTGACTATGAATGCATGTAAACCCGTATACATAGAAACAAACGTACATACATAGTCTCTTGGGCTTGCCATTTTACTGTGCAGACACATTTGTAGATCGATAAAAGCGAGCGATAACTAGGAATCTTTTTATTGAGAAGCCACTTCGTCGGACATAGAATATTGTATTGACCTTCCTCGAACTTCTGTTTACAAACTGGCCTTGCTGTGTATAGTTCATGTCGAACCATCGTTGCCGTGGCCTTAATGCCATATCACTATCGGTCGCATTCCAAGGAATCCAATAATTTTATCACCATATATTGGCAGATCTTATTGCAGGATCTATATGCTGGCACATAAACAAATGGAAAATCATGACACCATGTATCCAGATAAAAAGCTGCAGTGAGTTTTCCTTAACAAAATGTAGGTTATATATGCATATATGTAACCATTTTGTAGTAATGCCGTATACAGCCCTGCCGGGTCATATCAAGGAATTTTTTAGCAGTTTTCTCGACCCTCATATGGTATTTCCGTAGATTTCAAAGCTGTCTCTTACTCAGCGCTCAGGGGCATTGTACTTATACTTCTGACGGTGGGAGAGTCCCCAAAATTTAATTTCTTAGGTTGCCATTCCACGGGAAAACAAAATGTACATTGATGATAATGTTGCTAAATTTGTTCCTTTAGATTAATTTGTTCCATGTAGATATTCTGAGGACAAGCCTCTTCTCGGTCCTACTAAGGCTCTGCCGTCAAAAATTTGGGGTCAAAAAGGACTCATAATAATGATCTTGTACGCGGACGACTTGGCTTTTCACGGCACCAGCCGGTTTCAAGTTACTTCAAAAAAACGATAAAAAAGCGCCTCAACCGCATTTGGTCTGTTTAACCAATTAATAGGTTACCTTCTATCACCATACTCCAAACCAAGGTCAAGCTGGTAAAGAAGAAATATCATAATAAAATTATTTTAAGAATGTTCTCTATGGGACGAGAATATATTTAAGCTTGCATAAGTTTTTACATTGAAAAGTGCTCTGAACTCTAAACTCGACCAAATAACAAAAAGCGCAGTTAGGAACAAACAGACAAGCATACATACAAACAAGCAAACAGACCCTTGGCTTTGGTCACATATTTGTATATTTAAATAGTGTATAGGCAGACAAGCCGTTGTTTCAAGCTTGAAGGTAAAATACGCGTAAAATTAGCTGGAACTCAGTTTAAGGAGAGTGTGAGATCAGATATAGAAGGGTCGAAACCTTTTGCATCAACACGTAATGACAAATTTGCCACTTACGGCTTTCATCAAATAGGCTGTCATCAGCTGTCGAACTTAGTTCTTGTGTGTGTTTGCGACGCAATTGGTACCCTGTTGCGCGTTGTCTTTTAATTAAGCCATTGGCCAGCTTAGCCAGGTAGCGTTCACTGCATGCTTTATATTCTTACCTCATTCGAGTTTCCGCTGAATGTACTACTTGCGCTCTTTGTATTCTTGCGCTGTTCCATTCCCTCACAGCATATATGATAAGAAGTGATGGGAATTGGACCGCTAATACCAATAGGTCCTCAGCGATAGTTGTGGTATTGTAACATTACAGTTACCAAGATATGGAGATGTATGAAGAAGCTATTCGGGACCTGGAATACGTCTACCAGAATGATCGAACGCGTGAAAATAAACGGCTGCTCGAAAACGCCAAGGTAAAGAATTTACATTCGAAACGTCAATTCGTTGGCCCCATCTTTAATTTTTTTTACCTTTTACGTTATATCTTACGTGATATTGCAAGCAGCTGTTATGAAAATGATTTTAATGAAGTATGAATTCTTTACAATTAACCAATTGCCATTCATTTATTACGAAATAATATTGACCATTTCAATGTGAAGATACTTTGATGATGATACTTCCATTGATGGAACAAAGCATCTTCTAAAGAGAGTCACCTTGGAGAAATATTTTATGTGAACTACATTTTATTCTTAATCATAATATGTTCGATTTCGACTGTCGTTGCAGCTGGAACTACGAAAATCGAAGCGAAAAAACTACTACAAAATTCTCGGTATTAACAAAAATGCCAGTCTGGATGACATTAAGAAGGCATACAAAAAAGCAGCACTTAAGTAAGCCACAAAAATAATTTTTTTGCAGCATTGGAAAATAGTGGAGAATTATATAGATGGTAGAAAAATGCCGCAATTTCGTTTTGTAAAATAAAAAGTCAGTTCAAAGATTCGTTGTGAATCGTCTAGAAGCTCTTCTTAACAAGAGTGTGGCAAGATTTAGCGTCTTTTACTGTACTTTCCTAACTTTGTATTTCAGTTATGTAGTTTTTGTTTTGCATACGCTGTTCCTTGGAACTCATTTAGTTTTACTCTAAATTCTACTATAGATCACACAAACAACTTATATGCAAAACTTTCTATATTGAATTTTATTCATTCACCATCTTCATCATGGTTATTCCAAATATTTAATATGCCAGGTCATTTAAATGACGAAAACTAAAAATTATGAGAAGCAGAAAATGCGGATCATTTTAACCGGAATTTTCATGGTGCGTGACAGAACTAGAAAATCATACTTCTGTAATACTTCTATAAATGATATCTCAAGATTTTTTGCTCAAACGCCGACATGACTACCTTAAGGCTGTGCCCATTACGATGCTTTCAAGTTGCTATTATTTGGCTAATAACACCCTGTTAGTATCATTACATGAAGTATTCAAATAATGCGCTTCTTGTCGTTTTAACAGATTTAACAGATCTCTTAACTATAGGCAAATGTTATAACACGAATAAACATACAGAAATATAGTGCAGCTATCTGTTGTTTTTATAATACCATACAACTTCTACCTACTTGATTTTTATATAATAATTAGTATTATCAGTATTTGATATGGTGTTCTGGATATACTGCATTGTTGTTTTATTAGGCATCACCCAGATCGACACGCTCATGCTTCCGAGAATGAAAAACGTGATCAAGAGAAGAAATTCAAGGAGTTGGGAGAGGCGTACGCAATTCTATCGGATCCTCGAAAGAAAGCTCACTACGATAACGGACTCGATATGGATGATGACGGTCCCGGAGTACAAGGCTTTCCAGCCAATATGGATTTGCATGTACGAAAAAAATTTATATCCTCATAACCGATAGAATCAGACAGCCACTCGTGATACATAAATCCTATCAAGTGACCTTCAAAACTCAAAACATCATCACTCCAGCAAAGTAGAAAACCCGAAGCATACCATGTTTACAAGAAAGTATACTTCATTCAAGTAAAAAAATCAAAATATTGTAAACTCAAGTTACCTAGCTTCTACTTCTGGCAAAAGGGTAGTCAAATCGGTGACTATCTCTGCCAAAGCTCAGGCAAAATCTAATATTAAACATCCCGACATCAAGTCATGCAATCGTTAAAATGAACCTATCCCTAGGCCAGCTTCCTGACCTTCACGTCATTTTCAAATTTGAAATCTGTCTATTACGACGTCGTAGTAAACATGGCCAAACAAAGAGAAATCAAGATTAAGGATATGTCAGAATCGGCCCTGCGCCTTCGATTCCACTCCCATTTCAGTTAATACTCGTATTTTACCCTGTACTTCATTCCATCCACCACGATTGCATGCTCCATAATATCTCAAGTAGAATTTTGTTTCCCAGGCTTTTGCTCACTCCATCTTATCCTCTATTCAATCTCTTATTATATTGCGTCTCATATAGCATCCTGTCACCAAGCCCGTCTCAATTTCGGTTTCAACCCATCTCATACTTCGTTTATATCATCCCATCTCATCCTGTCCCTTGTCTTACCTGAGCTGTTTACTCCAGCTCGTACCTTATTTTGTCTTTTATCACGTACCCACAAATACCTATTTATGCCTCATTTCATCTTATGCCCCACTTCTCAAACTACTGCTTATAGGTTACCTCGAACCGCATGAAAAATCACTAGATTACTTCTTATAGCATACCGCAAAATATAGACGTCTCAAACCGCATAATGGAATTGTCAAATTACTTTTTCGTAGTAGCCGTGGAATATGGAAGAATTTACCAACAACCTTCCCGCAGTTTACCTTAAGACATCAATATTCAAAACCACAGTGAAATCCTCGTATCGTTTCGTCATAGAAGCATGCGCATAAAAATCCTCTCGGAAAATCATCAAACTATCTAATATGGATATAAAGAATTGCACGTAAAATCAACATTTTCCACAATACAACTGAAAACGCAGAAATCACCGAAAAACCATTGCAATGAATTCCGAAATATGAACATTGAAAACTGTGAAAAAGTCACTGCGTAAAACAATGCCAACAGCACCCCTCGAGATACGGACATCAAGGCGCACGACAAAGTCAACCAGAGACTCCTATTAAAAAATGGGCTGTGAAACTTTTCCTTAATTCTGTGCTAAACTTAGGCTTCCATTAAGATTACAAAATACATTCTTTGCGGAGATTTTCTGCTTACAAAAAAGCTACTTAAATATAGTGTATATGTGTTTTTTCATTTGCAGATGTTCTTTAGCGGCGGTGGCGGCAGTCCGTTTGGCGGGGCATCAGGCCAGCATGGAGGCTTCCAGTGCCGCTTTGATTAGACAAATACTGTCCACGTAATATCAATGTGAACCAGTGTATCCCACTGTTTATAGAGGCGAAAAAAGCCACCATTATGTTCTTTTCTATGATTTCGTCGGAAAATTCGATACATCGGTGGCGGCACGATAATTTTCTATCGATCCTAAAACAATTTTCATCTGAGTTTATCTATCCAAGCAAATATTTTTAGATAGGAGGATTGACCGTGAAGAGACCTCAACTCTTATTTAGAGATAAGTGCGGATGAATTAAAGACGTTAAGGAAACACGTCATCTGTAAACCAAGTACCTACCAAGTGTATTAGTGCAGAAATTATGCAGAGCTTCCGCCCCTTTATATGAACTCGGAAGTTAAGGTCAAAGGCTTTCCTCAATTATTGGTATGTATTGAAGACTTACTACCGGATATAGTGGTCTCTTGAAGGGCAACTGTTTGGTTTGTATCGTAATCTTTTCTTTCTTGTGCGTTTATCGAGCCACCGGTTTTCAAAAATATTTTTCAGGGTGCTTTTTTCCTTTGTTGTTGCTGTAGTAGGTGGCTTGGGAATAATACTTTGGATGACATTAATAATAAATTCAAGGCAAAAGAAAAAAATATGCATCACCAGATTTGATTGTTTATCGCCACTGTTGAAGAGAAATTTCCATTTTTAGTGCGATAAGTTTGTAGTATTTGTTATAGATAGAACATCTAGGTTACGTTCCGGAAACATAGTTCAAATTGTTAGATAACCGAAGACCTGCCTGGTACTTACTGCAGAATTCCATTGCGAATATCTATAGCTTGCATGCATTAAGCGTACATATAGGGACGATTATTGCTGCGTGGCCGTTACGAACGATGTTAGTATTTTACGTCCAGAGCTCCAAGCGTAAGTCGTAACGGTTTACATATGCATTGATAACAGAGTGTTCTTGCTTGTAGGTTTACCACCGAATGAGAGTATGGAAATAAAAGTGATTTAAAATCGCAAGGGTTTGATATTCTCATCCTATCATAATAAAACCCAACGCTTTTCCTTTGCGATACCTATCATTGTCGGCTCGATGCCGTAATACTTTCTCTGGACTTTTCTCTGTAACTGAAATGTGTATGATGAAATTTGTAGGATAATTATTTAACGGTTCGTACTGTATCGAAATTCCCAAACACAAAGGTTGTTGGAAATAGAGTACAATTTCAAACACAGCAGCATAAAATGCAGCATAAAAAACAAAACTCTTCATAAAATCGTTTCGAGACGACAGTCTTTCAGATAAGCACAAATCATCACAGAATTGCATTCTTATGGTAAAATGAACGAAACAAAGATGACGAAAGACACGCAGCACAGATTTACTTAGACATGTCTCCGAACAGTTGGCGATGAGCTGACTAAAAAGCCGTTGAAGTAAAAAGACCGTGTCAAAAAAGTATAAAGAAATAGTTTTTTGTTAGATTTCATGTTTATTCCACAATGCTAGAGTTCTTTGCTCATAAGTTCTCTATAATTTAGTACTTGAAAATGATTTTGGAAATCTGTGTATATCAATAGTGATTGGAATAATATCATGAATACGGGACGAGTCGCAATTACATACATAGACAGGATACATACATAGACATATACAGGAAGTGAAACTGGCGCTGTACATACAATGAATCCGCGCAAATAGATCGAAAATCATGATAGGTAGGTCTTATTGATATTACAGATATATAAAAACGCTAATTAGAGATTATGCTAATGGTATAATTACTACTATGATATCATAACACTAATAACACAATATACAATAATAAATATCCAATCTATAGGATGTTTGAACCACATTAAGTGCTAGCATTTTTCTCTGTATAGTGCTTGACACAATATTTGTAGACAACTTGCGATTTAAGATACAATAAGAACGCGAATATTGTAGCGCGTATAATAATAGTATCGTATGTGTAACTACAACGATCAGTGGCACAAAAAATATACAATTATTTCTAGATCATGCGTACGCACAGAAATCCGTTAAATTGTTCCTCATTTTTCCGAACATCTCGTCTTACAGTTAATAATGCTTTATATGAATGAATATAGCATTGATTCGCCGAGCAGAGCATATTCCAAATGGCAATTGGCTATTATAGCTTTCGTATAACAGCGGTATCCTTGAAGAATCCCCATTGCATTTTTACAAGAGTTCTTGTATATTTTTAAAAGAAATTGCCATACTCGGCAGGGATGCAAAAAGATATTTTTAGGGCTGACCATCAGTCAAAATTGAAGGCCCAAGAGATACAGAGTAGAAATATAAAAAAAATAAACATCGAGTTTCGCTTTATAATCATTATCGAGCGAGCTGATAGACAGCAGACAGAACTAAAGTGAGCGGCTTTTAAACGGTTTTATTGAAAGACCCACGCTGAAGAAGCACAATACTCCCATTCCCACGCCCGAGCTCGGGGCAATAAGTCCAGTTGCTACGTTGTCGTGAATCATCGCATCACCCAAGAGACTATATGCCGCTGTTGAATGCAGTATACTAAAATAATATAACTCGCATTCTTATTTCCTTAAAATCATCCACACCATAACAAATTATTTCTTCAATCTTCGAAAGGTAACTCGATAATTCCCCCCTCATTTCCCCCTCATTTCGCCTCTTTGCGAGGGATGATTGTTAGCAGCAAACATAGTAACCGACTTGCAGAGTTGCAAAGGAACAGTAAATTATTTGTATTGCTATTGTTATTATTGATATTGTAGAATGCACTAATATTAGAAGTAACCCCTAGAATAATTATATTTTACAGAACATTGAGCAAAACAGTACTCTGTAAACAGATAAAGGGGTAAAATAAATTACGTAAACCAACCAAGATGTAAAAGATAAAATTAGAAATAAGTTAACCGCCTATGGTGGGATAGAAATGAAAAATGCATTTCAGAGACCTTTTCTGAAGCGTCCAGATGAAAGAAATGCGATTGAGATGGCTCATACTAAAATACCTGGAAGGGGCTGCACACGATATAAAATTTGGAAATAGCTTGATTTAACCTACGAAGTTAATTAGAGAGGTGGACTAATGCAAGATGTAAGTTTATCCACAAGGAGCAGAGCGTTAATTGGCCGTTTTGACCATTGCCACCAGTGTTAATTCGGCATTTTGTTCCCTCTAGCCGGTGTCAACACAAATTGCAAAATATGGTGAGAGTTATCCAAAGCTTTAATCTTTATCTAAAATGGGTGGCATACTTACGATGCCGTATCATTTTTTCACGCACGTTGTAAGACAACCGTGAGCCACAATCTATGAATTTAGCCTTGTGGCGCATTAGAGGTGACGCTGCACGTAGCGAAATTAGTCCCATTTTTCCCTGCTTTTAAGCTTGATTGAGGGTCGTGAAATTGTGCCATGTCAGTTTCACACATTCTTCATCGCTAGGAAAAGGTGTTCAAGCTTCTTATGAATTAAATGTATTGAATTTATACTTTTCACGATGTTTATTCTGTAGATAATTTGTTAATGCCGTTATCGCATTTTCTCGAATTTTCTGAAATTGTTTTTGTTTTCAATTCGTACTAGAAGGTTACATTAGAAAGATCAGGGACGTACATAATGCTCTCACAATGTTATTTTTTATAGACTCATGCCCACCTGGTGTAATCGTTAGAAGTGGCTTATTATTTATTAGCAATACAACCCGAGGTGCAACTGAACTGTTCTATCGTCATCAGAACCTGAGAAGTCATCGGTTCCTCCATTAATATGGTACTCATACTTCGATAGTTCTTGATATGCTCTGAACACTCATTACATAAACTGAATTAAGTTCTCAAAAAATTCCGACGCCACTGTACATTCTGGTAGCTTCAATTTGGCTGCCTTTCGCTAGTACCCTTTTACGACATCTCTCGTCTGCCTCAATATAGCTTCACACCTTGACATTTGTTATGCTAAGGCGGTACCACGAGCTTTAACGTATTCTGAAAATTTCTCAAAGGAGACTAACCGCATGGTACCCCTGCTCGGACGCTGGTTAAGATTAAAAGTATGGTTGTAGTTCATCATTTCTCTAAGGATTGCGTCAAAGTGTTACTTGAAATTGTAAGTTTGTGCATGGTTGTAGTTCATCATTTCTCTAAGGATTGCGTCAAAGTGTTACTTGAAATTGTAAGTTTGTGCCGATATGGATACTCCGGGTCACGTTAATAGATCAAGGGAGGTTCCAAATGTTGTGCTCTGTATGTCGCCTAATAGGCGGATTAGTTTAACAAGTTGTATTATGTAATAAAGTATGCTGAGAATGTGAATTGCACTTTGGACTGACTCAATTCAAAGAGATTTAGGAGGCGTCGGCTTAATTTTTGTAGCACGTGCCAGAGTAGCTATGGTGCGGCTATTATGCCCGACCGCATCGTTGTATTGTGGTGTGCACGGGTTTTATATTATTCATTCATAACCTAAATCAATCAGTGTCTGTTACACGAGCGTTTTTCCTCCGTCACAGTTTGCGGCTCTTATGCTACGGTGTCTTTGGCTCTTCGATCTGGTCACGTCTTGCTAGGTGCAATTGGCAGCTTTACCCCTTTGTCGCAGAAAGAAATTCATGCTTTGAAAAAATTACTATATCGCCCAAGAAATACCGGATTCCGTTCATGGATGTTTAACTGAACTACACAGATGGTGCACCTAATGACTTGTGGGCTTGTACAGTGTTGTCTGTACAGTGTTGATGCTTGTACAGTGACAACTTGTACAGTGTTGTGTTTCTTGAGTGCAGGTCGCACACTGAGCTTCATCTTCATTGTACCGTATGTCCTTGCCACCCAGAAAGTGACTTCATTACTAAATAAATATATGCAGCTAATACATCCATGAATCTGGATGTTAGGTGAGTACGATAATAAGAAACCACAATCAGAAACATGGATCATCAATAGTAACACTACGCACCATATCATAAACAGCCTATAGTGGTTGGCGAAATTTCGCTAATTCGTAGATTAGCGGAAAGTGAAGGTCTATGGGAAGCAAGCGCTACATGTAGCTAGCAGTGGAGCCGGCCGTTTTCCATTGCACAGCCTGAATACATCACAACCGTTGCAATTGGAGAACCGTTTGCGCTTATTGCGTCATAGTGATACCACATTACACGCAAAGCTCGGCAATGGCTAAAGCCAAAGCAGCAATGGAAAAACCGCCAAGTACTATACTAATACCTCATGAGGCTGGCTGGATGGCTGCTAAAAACCTTAACTTCTTCAAGGGTGACCCTAAGTCCTCAACGCCTCCGGTATTGATTTCACATCGTTTCATAAGACGGACTATACCGGGCCTTAAATGTCGGCTAATAGTAATTTCAGAGCACTGAAAAATAATATGGTCTGCTTAGGAGAAATACCTACATACTTTGTGATTGCTTTTTCCAAAATGGCAAAGAACTCACGTATGTCGAAAAAACCAGTGCGAAAAGTACTGGGGCGACTCCAAGCTGATGGTTTACAACTGCAATGTAAATAGACGCGCAGAAAACTTCAATACCTCCAAGCGGCACCAAGTTCGCCGCTAACGCAATTTCGAAGTTACATACCAGAATCCCGTAAACATAGAAATTGTTTCTAGCCATGACAAACCCTTCTGCTCAGCTATGCTCGATTCACCAAATAAACAGCAAAAAGTTCGCTACTGTTTTCAACTTTGGAGATTCAGATAATTTGTTGCAAATTAACATCATATTTACTGCGGTTAGCTCTGGGAACGCCCGAGGGTTCGCTATAACTTCGAAATACAGTTGGCAATGAAGCGCCCTCAGAAAAGTTTACCCAAATAGCAAGTCGCAGCTTTGACCACTGCGAACACTTTGACGGCCGCCACTACGAATAATTACATCAGACATCCCCAACAGAACCTAATGACAGACACTCCGGGCTTTACTTCTGTAAAAGATCGCAGGAAGCTTAACAAGATGAAAGATCAAGACGGTTCTTCTAACAGAACGGGTCACTCCGCCCAAATTGTCTGTCCGATTGTAAGTCACCATGGGTGGGCCATAATTAAGATCATCCAGCTAAACTGTAATCGCCGTAGTAACATGTAGACATAACCGTAGAAGTCTGTATTAACAAGGCCGGCAGCGACAAAATTGAGGCTATCCGGGGTAAGGCAAAAGCTTCTCTTAGATCTAAATTGATGGTGTAATCCGCATGTATGGATGGTATGGTCCACATTCATGGATCCACATTGATATTATATGCGGCAGCTGGTTCTCACCAAACCGATTACAATACAAGCTAATGGCTATAATAAGCAGCTGCCGTTAATTTCACAAAGATTTGAGATTTACCCTGGAAAGGGTCTCGCTACAAGGGTGCAAAAAATATTTTTAGGAGCGATCATCAGCCAACACTTAACGACCCCAATACCGCTTGTTATATTAATTCTTAAGACGTACCCCATAAATGTAAATGTGTAACGCCGGGAATCAGAGGGGACTATGAATAGACGAAAATTAAGCAAATAAGCTATGGAAAATTTAAATGACATTATTACAAAGCTATTGAAGTTAACAAAGTGAGACTAATAGACTGAAGGGATTGGTGGAGGATGTCCGAATTCACACGTAAGCCTCCCCTATTAGAGAGTTATGAATGATTTCAAAAGCCAAGCAACGCTGATCCCACCTAATTTACTACTTCGCATAAGTTTTTGCTTATACGTAGCGTAGAAGGCATAACCGCTGGAGAACATGTACGTTGATTCAAACGAAATTTCATATATGACGCCCGTCGAACTGGGCGTTACTAAACACGTAACATGGCTCAACTTATATAGCGTGAGCTATGTAATTATAATATTTTATAATACCTATAGAGGTTGACGAGAACGCGTGACCGCGTGAAGGCATAACCGGGTTAGTAGCGGCGAAAGTATTGAGACCAGATAGAGTACCAGGTGAAGTTTTATGTATGATGTTGAAGGAGCGTCTGGCAACGTTTGAGAAAGTTGTCCAACAAAAATTCGCTACAAGTGGGCCGTTTCCTGTCCGGATGAAAACGAGTAAATATTACCGTGACCCTTGCGGAGTGGTTGAAAAGTCTGCCACTATACCAATCAAGACCCCCAAAACGTGCGACATGGTTAGTTGTTATATGTGAGTATATTTTCCTTCGGTAGCGAAGCCTACACTTTTCACTCTCTTGTCTACCACATTTCTTGTCGGTACACATGCCCCGTATTGCCCACAATTTTCATGTGCGACTAGTATAATAACAAGCCTTTATGCAACCGTACATTGTAGAATGTTAGTATTTTTTAAAACAGTTTTTATCAAATAGATTAGGCTGCCTCATTTTCACCATAAATTGAAGCTTCGTTGGTGGCCTACTTCTTGTGAAAATGCACTTTAGTGTGACACAAATTTGCAAAAAGCTTCAGTGTGTTGAAAAACTTGGATTGGACTTTTTATGCAACAAATATAATATGTGAGTGTCATTTTTAAGCAAACATGAATAAAACATATTTTACACATCTGTGTCTAGGATATACCAGTAATTCTGCAAGGACACATAATGGTGACGAACTCGACAATTTGTAATATAAATTATGCCTAGTTCAGACTATTTGAATTCAAAGACTTGTCTAAAGTCCAAAAAGTAACCTACTTTTTTGCTTAGTATATTGCCTATCAGTTAAAATAGCTTTTACTTGGTTATTTAAATGGTCATTTAACCTTTGCTCTAGGGGAAAATGTCCTTTTTTTATAGAAAATTAGCATCATTTTTTCTCAGAAAGTCTAGTTTTTATTGCTACAAAGTTTACACCTCTAGTTTGTGATTGAATTTAAATAGACTGTCGTTATAACTACCCATAAAGGCTCAAATAAACTAACACTCAGTCACCACTGGTTTAGCTGTTTTTTAGCTGTTCTGCTTCTCAAGACTGCGAATAACAGCTTAAAACAACAATTAATATTGGGCTAACAGAGTCCAAATTATTTTCATTCATGATACACTTGAATGTGCTTCATAAACACAATATAAACACATTCCATCGTTAGCTTGTGTTCTAAGGTGAATTCTAGGTTTTTAAAGAAACATGAGAAGCTCTATGATAAAAAAAATCAGTAAAATGTTCCAACCACTTTCGTTTTTATGATTTTAAATCAGGAATTTATCTTGTGGCACCTTATGCCTTTCGCCTTAATCAAATGGGAGATTCGCTAAGCTACATACGTACTCAGCACGATTTATCGTAAAACGGGTGCTACAATTATCATTTGCATTATATGTGTAAGAAACGAGATAGATGTGTGCACATAGTAAAAACAAACACATAGTTAATCAGCTCCATCTCCACGCTTTAATTTATTTTTCTATTTAAAACACTGCGCGTTTTTTATTAGTGTCCCTATCACCAGTTTCCATGCAAGTTCCCCAGTTAACAAGCGCTAATTCATTTCGATATTTTTTCATTATTTGGCCATTGACTTCTTTTTGTAACTACCTTAAAGTTGCTAGTTATTTCGTCCGAATTAAACAGCTCCCATCAGTCGTGTTGCCTCTTTTATGTCACAAAGCTCCAACTCCACTCCCCTTCTTGTCCCGTAGGTTCCCATTCGCACGTCATTAGTGGCTTGCCTGAATTACCAGGCTCTGTTTCTCCAATTTCTTCCCACCTCAATCCTAAACGTAGTTCAATGACCTCTATTTGAAACTGGCTCATCTCTTCCCTATCGAACCTCAACATCACGTACCTTATCGGCACGTCGCGACACAACGATGGTTTTTTAAAGGCCGTTTGGGAATATCCCATCATCGCTGTTATTTCAAATATTATCATCATTTAATTATTTTTTATTATTACTCATATATGCAACTTTTATCATCCTCAATATCGTTCTTCGCTTGCTTCTTTGCTCTGTCGATATATCTTCACCTCTATAGGTTCTTGGTTCTTCAACCTAACTTATAATTAGGATTAGCTATTTTCAGCATTAAATCTGCATTAGCGCGGATTTCTTATTTTATTATGGTTATACCACGTTCTGTTTATTTTTATCATATGTTTCGTTTTATTTAAATCTTCTATCTTAACCGTTTGTTGTTTGCGTTTCCTTATTTATTCCTCTATCGCTTTTCTCGTTACCCCTGTTTTCGTTCGCCCTCTCTTCATAACTGATTTTGCTTCTATTTTCTCCATTTCTGTTCCTTCTCCGCTCACCTTAGGGTGTGTCATTTTGTCTATTAGAATACGTGTTTATGCTATTGTTTATGTAGGTGTCTACATGTCCGGTTTTCATACATTTCGCGATTCTTGTTCTCATCTCATTTTTATACTTTCCTTTAATACCAGCTATGTTTTAGTTTACTTATCATGATGTTGCGATCATTATTGTATCTTATTTTATTCGTTTTACGCCATTTATTGGTGCAAGTTAGAGTACACATTCCAATGATTGCATTACCCCTCGCTATGATCAGTATTATCTTTACTATTTTTTCTTAGTGCTACAAATACTGTAGCCATTAATATAAATTATTATCAGAATTGCAAATCGAACTGTCTTTAATTAATCTCCAGTTTAAACGTTGTTTGCCGCTGCCTATGTTATGATTTCTTATGATATATTCAGTGGCCAAGTTTTCTTATATAACATTGCAACAAACTTATAAAGCCGCGTATCTGTAATTTAGTGTATGTACGTGTAATTATCTGTTTTACCAGCCGTGTCTCTATGGCGTACAAATTTATATCGGACCAATCGTTTCTAAGAATACATAGATCTTTGGCTCGTTTATTTTGTTCTATAGCGAATTATAATGAACTCTGTTGTTTTTCATACATATTATTTTTTTAATTTCGTATACAGTGAAATCGAGTTATTCACATTAGAAAAACGTACCTGCAAATATATAGTACTCTGTCTTTAGTGGTCAATAACTTAAGCATATCCCGAATGACCAATAGAATGCAGATCCATGCATGAAATATAGAGATGCCGGCAGAACGTAGAATATATCTAAATGCTCGCGTAAAGGTCCACTTAAAGAAACTTCGTTTCTAGGTTCATTAGAAGCTTATTTTTGTTTTGTATCGTGGGTCTTTAATAATCTCTACCTATCTGTTTATGTCAATACACGATTTTTTCGATGCCATCCACCACATCTTTTGGTATCATCCAGTAAATATTTCTGACTCTATATATATATATATATATATATATATATATATATA
>MNPL01001789.1:0-22112 GCA_002081605.1 Tropilaelaps mercedesae
ATATATATATATATATATATATATATATATAATCAAATGACTTTATTTAAATATATGTGTGCGATTTCTAAGTAATTTTCATCGCCAGGGGCAATGGCTCATATAATCTGCTGGGGCGGGCATCCGGCAAAAACCATGGAACCGCTTACGGGCTTGCATGAGAATTATTGGAACATCTGAACTAATTGTTCAATCGTCAACTTTTCCAGTTAATTCTATCATAAGTAGAACTTTGCTAATCATGACATGAAACAAATGTTAATTTTAAAAGTAATAAAAAAATGTGACCAACATTTGTCTCAAATGTGGTACATCCTGTATAACTTTTTAGCCTTACATTAAATTAGTACTAATAATGTGCGCTATGTCTTAATGATTTTAGGTTTATCATCCGAATATAGACATGGCTGGCAACATCTGCCTCAACATTCTTCGAGAAGGTAACTACAATGCGGCTGCTCCATTTAGATTGACATAGACCACATTATACCAAATTGGCTTTCACTACAAATTATAATGAACTACCAAAGTGAATATATAGCGAATCCAAATGTTCATATTGTTCATCGTGTATACGGTCATGATTTACACGTATTCATTTTTCTTTTATGACCTTATGCGTTAAAGAGCCGCGTGAAAGATCTTTTGTAGGTTGTTTGTACTAGATAACAGCGCCATTCAGCTGCACGTGTGTCAAACGCTAGTAGAACAGTTACGTTTTTTATTTGGTTAAACTTTAATCAAATTCCATTTCTTTTTAGACTGGAAGCCTGTGTTAACAGTGCAGTCGGTTGTGCATGGCCTCTTGTTCTTGCTCCTTGACCCTAACCCCGAGGATCCTCTGAACAAGGATGCTGCTCAGGTTCTGCAAACTAACAGGTATTTTTATAGACTAACAGGTATTTTTGTAGGAGATCCGGTAAATTGTGGAAATGTCTAGGTCGCACCAATTTTTACCTTTCTTTGGAAGTCGTTTTAAACACCAATGTTTCCAAAGCATCTTTTTATTCTTGTTATTCATCTTATTACATCTTCTGTTATTAATGTGCGTTTTTTGGAATAGTTCTTTTTTCTGAAGGAAATTGTTTTAATTTTGGATTTTTTCGTCTTCAATAAACCAAATCTCCTCATTTTATATTCTACATTAACAAGGGCACTTTTTTTACTATATGCATGTTGTCACAAATTTGCAACCGTCTTCCAGGATTTTAGATATTGGAACATATCGTGGACGATAAATGTTGTTTGTGGGTCAGCCTTGACAAAAACCAGTTTTAAATATTGAGCAAGGATGCTACATTGTTGATCTATGTCGTCCGCCAATAGTGAAAGGGTAGTGTTGATCGGTATACCGGTAAGAATATAAGGTAAGAATATAGCGCGTTGTCTTGCATTATTATAATTGTATTATAAGATATCATCCTATTAACACTCAGCTCTGTTTTTTTAAAATTCTTGCTATCCCACAGGAAAATGTTCGAGCATAATGTGCGTCGAATGATGCAAGGAGGGTCAACAATGGGAATGTACAAATAACACTAAAGAAGATAATGATATGCAAAATAAAGTATAATAGAAGTAAAGATAACAATAATAATAAAAAACAAATAAAACGAAAAACAAAACATATTAATAATGCTGTATTGAATGAAGGAGCATGAAGATGATGCTGCAGACTATGAAAACGAAGGGGACAGTAAGCAACGTTGTACGTACACGCCTTCGGGAAAAGATAGAACGTAACAGAAAATGCATGGCCGTGCATCTAAACCGATGTTAAGAAGAGTTAGGAAAATATATAGGGTACTAAGACATGTAAGTGATGTCGTTATCCATCTATATCAATCAGCGCATTGCGAGTGGGCATGTTAAGCGTCATTTTTGAATCTCGGCGCTGGTGGCGTTAAAGATTCGTATGTGCTGTTTGCGTGTCTAATCTATACCTATAAATATACACACTTAGACACTTCATTTTTCCTTTTTTCGTCCATTCTACTTACTACCTTACGTAAACTGGCATACAAAAAGGGACAGACAGAGAAGAAATATAATGGTAGGACAATGATGGATAGGGTCGGCAAAGTCTGTAGAGGTAAGGACGAAGGAAGACTATTGGCAAATACAAGAACAACATCGGCATGGTGAAATGCGAAATTCTCTTTGTTAGATATGAAAGGTTATAGGTTGTCACGCTAAGGAAAGAAAGATGGTTCATTGGATCCTTCAGTTGACACCACAACGGATAGCTTGGCAAATTTATGAGAGAGTCAACTATTGGATACCAACAATTTGCTTGTTTGTTGTATATATATATATATATATACGCATGTAGGTATGAATGCGTCTGGCGATAATAGATACATTTTACTGTTGAGTATACTAGCGATAATTGCTTTGATCAACTATATTTATCATAAGAAAAAAACAATTATACGAAGTGGTGATGACTGCACCTAAACACCCAACGACTGAGATTGTAGCATGAGGCATATGATTAATGAGGATACTGCGGGCATGGGAAGGGAAATTCTAATAAAGGCGAAATAAAAACGATATCAAGTGTGAAGCTTCTATGTTTACAAATTCTCAATAATTTAAAATAAAAATTTGATCACTGATATTTTTAGGATTGTCGCTTTCATGCAGTCCCGGTGGTTCACCTGCTATGAAGAAAGACGAGTTGTTTACTACACATTCACTACTACCAAACTTGTGACAGTTTTAGGATCGTATGAACAGACACTTCAGACTAGAATTAGAACAGACCGGAACAGACTAAACAGGCACTCTTTTTCTTACTAGATTGAGTAACTACATGACTAGTCTAGTGTTCACTACTGATATATGATTCGGTTTTTGGCGACCTATGATTAATTGTTTATGACACACAGTTTGAACACTTGCATCTTAATATATTACAGCCGGGCTGGATTGCTGGACCCACTTTACTAATCAATTTAGGACAGCTTAGCGCCACTATCCTTCTAACCCGTAGGCTTAAATCGACTGCGTCATTTTTGATTTGCTCAATGAGATAATGTGAATAGCAAAATAAAATACAAGAGGCTTAAGATATTACCTAATAACATTTTGGTGGGCTAACTAGTGAAGCGTTTTTAGTGAGTATCCTCAGTACACTTATTACCATCGATGAGACCGCTAATATAATGGCTGCGTTTGTTAAGATCATAGTCCTCCTTTAACTTTTTTTCATCAAGATAGATGTCGCACATTTTCAAAAGTCTATTTATAATAAAAAACGGAAACGCTCCATTGAAGAGTCTTACAGCAACTCGCGTTACCGGCTTGTTCCCCCAACTCCAGCCATGGTGACTTAACGGAGACCAGCAAATCAAAGTGGAATGTGAATGTTTGACTCGAGGCCAACAAGCCTTGAAGTTAATTTTTTGCATTCAAAGAAAAAGAGAAAAAGAGACAGAAAGATGGTGACAAAATGTAATCCTATAGAGAAGTGTTCGACGTGAAATTGTCTCTAACAGGATGGACAATCAACTGTCAGTGCCAGCATAATCTGCTTTGTTCAACAGTAGTTTGGTATAGATGATCCAAATAAATTCTGACAAGACCAGCACACGAGCTAGGACAAATTCAGACAACTGCTATAGAGGACGCAATTAGAAACTTGGGGAAATTAAAAATCACTTTTTTCTGAAGCCTAGGACACTTAATTCCGGTCCTAATTTGATATGAGTATTTCTGCCCGTAAATATATTATTTTCTTCCAAAAGACGTTATGCAATACGACTATGACAAAGCTACTGGCGTAGGTAGGTGTTACAACTTTATTTTTTAAGTAATGCGCTTTATTAGATATTTTAGTGGAGAATAATTAGAATTACATGATATATACAATTATATACTTAATCATAATTTTATTAAATATATAGTATTACTAGGTCTCAACGGGATTTAAACATTCGCAAAAACAGTGTACTAAAGAGTTTCTTTTTTTATCGTAGACTTAACGCAATCAAGCTTTAGTCATGATATAGAAGGTGTACGTTAGAATATTTTAAGATTACTACAATACGATCTAATATATTCTCAGAATAACTGGAACAAACGTCTGTGTTCGTCGTGTTCTTTATTATGGCCCTCACTCGATGCACTTTTATGTAACATGTCGATAAAACGGTGATCGCTAACGTATTCAAACGTCATTGCGCTAAAGTAAATGTTCGACAACTGTTTCAAAAGGGAGAACCAGTATCTACTCAGTCACCATAACTTTTCGCACATCGACTCTAATGTACAAGTTTTCTGAGTATAGTCATAAACGCCAGTTACATTAAAGAATGTCCTAGACAGTTGAAATTCAATTATGAAAATGTTCGGTATATCGGAATGATTAAAGTAATGAAGAGCGAGACTGTTCGGTATAATTATATTCTTTTTAGTCTTTGTAGAAATATGAAGCGAATGCCCTCGGTCTTTTTACCGGTTTTGCATGTGATGTATTCATAATTGTTAGTCAAATTTATGAAGCAGGCTCCACACATCGAAGTATAAAGGTCTCATCAGGGAAAACGTGAGAGACGAGAGTACGAGCGCTCGTTATAGTCCATTAAATTTGATCGGACTGTTAAAGGGCCTTGACAGCGAGCATACACCGTTCTGTTGGGGGGAGTGTTCGGGGTCATCTTTGTTGACGCGGAAGCGACCTTTTGGGTTATGAGTTCAGGAGTAAATTTTATTAGTGTCTTTATCAGACCTATATCAGACTAAATGCGTGTGCTATCCTTAAGACGCCCCGTTCTGACCTTCTAACTATGCAGTAGCTCTTTAGTTAGATATTTATCCTATCCTAAGGATGGCTAAGGAATATTGGAAAACTTTTACCTTTGAAACTGAAAAACTGCTCCAGGCTTCTGATCGAACTTAGTTGTTTTCTGAATGTTTGTTATCACGACGTTTACTATTTCTATTTCTGGACCGTCATAAATATTTTTGGAAATACCAATTGAAGCGCCTAATTTGTTTCATGTTTCTTGAACTCTTTAAGTCAACATAAAATGTAATAATATTCTTTCGTACACTCGTAGTTGAAGCAATGCTATACTTTTAATAACAAAAATAATAATAATAGTAATAATGCTGATGATGATGATGTTGATTATAAAATTGATGTATCTAGGTATTATCTCGTTGTCATCAAGCAAAACAAGATGAATAAATTGAAAGAATATCCTATTTTAGTTTTTAGCAAACAAGTAAAGAAAATCTCATTGCGGTTATTGTTAGCATTTATTTATAATTATAGAGCAAAGATACCGTCATCCAGTAAAAAGTACAGTTGAATTTTTATGAATTTAACGCGGTCGCGTCATTCTATTCTAGCTTGTACCAAAAGCAACCATATACAAGGTCATACCATTAATTAGATCGCAATATTGCCGTCCAGCCATTTTACACTTAGCCATTCACGCATTCATCTTTGTCCCGCTCAACAAGGCTGGCCAAGGTCAATAAATTAGTGCCGGATGGGCTGGCGGAAGTGGTTTTGATGGGCTTTTGCGTCCGTTGATCTTTCAAAATTTACACTATGAAATGGCTGGCGCGACTCAACTAACGATCTGCGATTGCTCGTTCCATCACTTGTCTAGCATTCGCTTCAACATGTCAGTGACTATGGTGACGATAAGGTTGATACTAGTGACACCCGGCGGTATTCCATATTGATTAAAATGTACAATTAATTAGAGAGGTTCCGGCCGTGTGCAGTCTCATCAGTCGTTATTGCCAATAATAATCTGTGGGTCTCTAATCAATCAGGTCAGTAATCATTCTCAGACGCCAGCGACGGTGGGATCTGTCCGTTCAAGTGTTCTTGTTGTATTAGAACGGCCATTCCGAATACACGTAATTTGAGTGGTAGGTGGTTGTTCAGTTTGCGGTTTTTCTGAGTTGATGTTTGCTTAATTCCTGGGATGGAAGAAAATAAACTTTCTCTTCGGTTACACTCGATTTTAGTAGTGCCAAAAATATATATACTAAGGTACTGCGTGTAACTAGTGACCAAATGGGTATTAGTTTCATGGATCACTGCCAGAACATAGATAGTTGTGCCAGACTAACGTTATCCGATCTGACAAATGCCACATTCTGGGAATGAGTCGAGGAGTGGCAATAAGTTCGTGTCGTCACAGTATGATATGCATTTTAGAAGGAAAATCTATTCAATTATGCAATTCATCATTGCTGAAATTCTCATCTGATTGCAAAATTTAGGCTAATAATAAAATTACTCAGAATTGTTTATTTTAGCGGCCGCAGAGGTATTAAATGTGCTCTCTCAACACACTCCGATCTGAGAGACACCAAAACATGCATTGTCCGAATAAACTGTAGGAAAAAGTTTTAGAAACTGTAGGAAATTTTTTAGAAATTTAGCTTAGGCGGCTGTGATCTATTTAGTCAAAAGTAAGTATCTTTTCGAAAGACCAAGTGTTTTCGTAATACGTTTGTGTGTTTTAATATATCTATCAATCATACTGGAATGATCTATTGTCAGCTATTGCGGAAGACATCAAGATAACACGGCATATCACATTATGCCATAAGGTTAATTCCATTTTTACAAAAGTGATGTAGTAATTACCATTAAGTTCATACTAATCATATTTTACTTCTTACAAAATGGTTATAAACCAACGCAAACCAGCGTAGTAACCACCAGTTGAGGCAGCGTATGTGTACCTGAAAAAATTAGGTCCTCCGTTTCAATTCGAAGGCATATGCTAAATTAATTATATAGGTTCTTAGATTCGTAGTTACGTCACCTGCTACTTTAAAAGTTAATTGCGTCGCGGTAACCCGTTAGCGTCATTCCTGCAGAATGCCGTGAATGATCCTAATCCATATGTCAAGCTGCTTCTAAAAGTTTGACAAATCACTTAGGGTGGATTTGCTCGAATCTACAACACTCAATACTTGTCTAATTCAATCGCTTATTTAAAACACACCTTTCTCGTGGGACAGTCATAGTCCACAACTTATATAACATAATCAGGAAGAGCGATTCAGTGTTGTTAATAAGTCACTACGATGTAATAAACCAAATAAAGTACCGTCAAAATCATAGTAACGAAGCTTGCAAAGCTTGCAGTGATAAAAGCATTGAGAAAAGAATAACATCTATTTTGATAAAGAACTATACAGTACAGGTATCTCAAAATCATTGCTATTTGTCTCAAGCTATTTTGTTTAATACTTGCGAGAATAGTGAAACGTTTTTGTAAGAATCAGTTTTGGGGTCCCTTGAGTACGTCTTCAAGGTTGCGATCAATGCTATTTCTATCGATATGAACCTCTTCTCATATCTGAAGAATAGGGCCAGATACAATCTGCTATGGGTTAGTTGGTTTTATTTGCGGTATGATGGAATGCGATACTCGTGGGAATGTGGTTTTTAAAAAATTTGCATGCCAGTATAGGCTAATTTAAGAATTTGAACTTGATCAACCAACACTTAAGGTGCCTGGTATCACTTTTGTATTGCTTTGTTGAAGAACAAGAGAGCTCCTTGGATGTAAATGTGTAACGGTGGGGAAAGAATTCGCTTCTTTGCAGGTTGCCTTCGATTATAAGGTGCACGCCAAGGCATAGAGTCTACGGACTTGACATACCAGTATCCTTAGCCTAAATTTGTAGGTAAACTGTGTATTAAGCGGTTCATTTTGTGAAAGTTGAAAAGCTACATTCTCGTTCAATAGGATATCAAATATTGTTTTCGATGCATTATTTTCTGATACATGTAGTTTGGTTAGGTGAGTTTCATACTCTGTTCAATATCATGAGGCACTGTATAAAGCTATGAGTGATTTGTAAACCGCGAGACAGCTATAGAAATCCGTTAATCCTAAGTTTAGCCGATACAGATGCAATTCGCTTTAAAGTCTTTTGGATACAGTCAATTTTACAAACGACTGAGAGAAACGGTTCTGGTATCGTTTTTCAAAATCGGAAATGTTTGATTTCTTTCGACGGTACTGCATTCGAGAAAGGGGTTAATGGCGTTGGAGTGCGTCTGATTCTTGAGCTAAACACCGTAAACTTCAATTGGCTATAGTAATGTACGGAATTATTCAAGCCTACTGTCCTTCATTCGTTTCATTCGTTTTAAACATGTTACATCGTCTAAAATATATACGGATACCAGATCTTTAACGTATAATTATGGCTCCAGATATATTATGGATAGCGTCGGTGAAAAATGTGTGCTTTGTGGAGTTTCTAGTCTGGCTTCCAGTGATTTTGGTATTTATGGATTGTTACCAGTGACACGCGTACGTTCTGAAAAGTAAAAAGAGAGAATGCCTAGGATTTTTCTGAAAACACGGTCTGTTTTTGGGTATACAGGAGAATGTGTCCGTGAACAGGATTAAATGCCTCTTCTACATATAGAAGGATTATTGAAAGGTTTTTTCATGACTTTGTAATAAGTTTTTGCAAATGTGCTAGCGCCGTCTCTGTGCTAAATTGAGAAAGCTAAACTGTTTCGAACGAGAAAGTCGAATTCATCGACGCAGCAAACATTTTTTACTTAATTTGGCTTTACTATTGCTAGGTTATGTAGCGTAGTATCACTGACGCTGTAGATTAAGCTACTTTGTCGAGATTCGACAAGCAGCGTAGTTTTTGAGCCAAGTTCCTCTTTTAGCGCTTTCTTTACTAAGGTGTCGTTTCATTCCGAATTCACTGCATACAACTATCAGCTGCAACTAGCCTGACTCTTAGCCGGTGGCAAAAATTTCATCATAGTTTTCCGTTCTTCAACTCCACCACCACGAAGGATCGCTGGCCTGTACTGGAAATCTATCGCATGGGTGCCCTTAATGAGCTTTGAGCTATACAGGGAATCCTTTTTCTCCAAAGTTGCAAAGAGTTCGTATGGATGTCGGAGCGGTGATACTGATTCAAAGAAAATGGCTTGTAAGAGCGCTGGTTCCGAGCAAAAAAACGAAAAAGATTACGCGCAGTTACGAGGCCTGTCCTACTTAGGTAACTTAATATTGCCATAGATGGCATATCGTTTCCCGTATAGGAGTCGGCACACCTCTGTAGCTTTCGCCGGTCGTCCTACTCATCGACACACCGGCCTATTTCGCAACATTGACAAAATCGCCGAACCCCGGAGTTGCTTGTATACAATCGTTAACTTGATTAGCAACATTCTTCTGTCTCAGAGTGATAAACAGACACCTCTTTTCAGCGTAATTGCTAACTATTTAATTATAATGAGTGCAGGGACACTAGGTGCTGTTGCTAAAGCAGAACGTTATAAAAAGCTGTGGTTTGCACCAAGCGGGGGTTTGGGCCAAAAAAGTTCATACGTCCAATAAGGAATTGCGTCAAAATAAAGTCTATCACTGACAAGTCTAGAAGCACCGCGTTCTTGAAATAACGAGTCAGCCTTCCACTGTAGTAGGGTAATAGTCAAACGGTCTCTAGTTTTTTTCGTAACTGTAGTTAGTTCTATGCGTTAGGCAGACTGTACAATTTGTGAAACAGCTTGTAAACTATCAAGCTTCTAAGCATCAATATGCAAATCTGCGAGAACAAGTCTGCAACTTATAAAATATTTATGTCGATATTAAGATTCATATTAGTTTGAGATTATTATTTATCATTTTTTAATCCTCTAAATTGAGAAAATATATATAGCTATAACATTTGTTACCCTGTTTATAGCTTTCTAAGACTTTTTAGTTTGCATTTTGTCTGTCTGGCTGAAATCTCTCAACTCCATTGTCCTTGTTGTGAAGTCGTTGCATATCAATCGTTAATTTTCTTTTAAAAGCAATTTTAAACTTATATATATATATATATATATAATTTTTAACCTTTTTAACATAATACTGAAATCACATAGCGTGAGTTATCAATCTTTTAGTTTTTAACAATCTTTTAAGAGCTTTGATCAATTAGTTAGTCTTATTTAAAATCTGCCATCCTCCGTCAAAAAGCAACAATCATTTGTGTAGCTAGATCCATGTTTGGCATAGTCTTTACAACGTTCTGTAGTGATGAATTTTTCCATTCCTGGATCTAGCTCTCGAAATTCCGGTGTCAGGATTTCTCTGTTAAGCCTCAAAACCAGTGCTCAGCAGGGAATTTCTATACAGGGTATTTCACCCGCAAAGGTCCACTTACCGTGTCCGGCGTACTTGACTTTGGAAGGCATCCCCTGGGAAATACGTTTCCTTTTTTATTTTTACTCACCCAAGGAGAAATACCAAATAATAAGTTATAAATAATGGATTTAACCGTACATCGAACGACGATATAGTCCCAGCCAAAAACTTCGGAACTAAATTTAATTTAAAAAGCAAAACTACTTTGATTTTGAAGAAATTTGCTGGCTATAACGGGACCGCGTTTGCAATAAATTTAGAAGGTCGTTTTGCAAAATGCACACCTACAGATCTTCATCGATCTCGACAAAACTTTAGGATCTTCAGCACTAGCATATAAATTTATTAAGTGTATAAGCTATTTTAAATATATTAAATATATAATCGGAGATCGTGAGATAACCCTCAGGGGAGTTTCTCACAGGATCAAGTGAGTGAAGTTAGCTAATGATATTGGCGAGTACTGTTTCATGTATGTTTTATGTACTGTAGACACGTTTTGCCAATACTTTAGCTTCAAAAATTTTTACAAACAATAGGCAGTTTTCAGGATGTTTTTATCATAGTTGAGAGCTTGCTGCTTATCGCGTGCAGCCTGTTGCAAACCTTTCTTTAATATTAGTCACTGGGGTGGACATTTTTTTGTTAATCATTAAGCTTTTTTATTTGATGTCTATCCCAGACAACTGGACTGCAAATAATATTCACTCATAGGAAGTTCTAGATAGCAATGTGAAAAATCTGTATTTTCTATCGCAACGCGACTTTTGAGATGACTTACGAGAAGAGTATAGCATTTTTTGAGACGGACCTTGCAAATGCTGAGCGTGAGAACCCCGTTGGTTTCACTTATGACTATCAAATTAAGGCAAATTTCCACATTAATCGAATGTGTCCTTAACTTCTATTATGATTAATTCTTTAAGATGGTTTTTCATTTGTGCAAAAATGCAGCGTGTTTAGTTTGCGTATTAGTCATTTAAGGGTAATTAGTCCATTTGAGACGGCTAATTCACGCGTGTATTAAGAGTGAATAAATGGCTTTATGGGCTATGTCGTACCCTCCTACCTGCATAGCGTACAAAGCAGCATTATGGTAGGATATCTCTTAGCTATGACAAACTATAGTTAGCTTTGAATGACTCCACAGTAAAATGTTGAGCTTTAACGCTTTTCACACGTCTGTGCTTTTGATGCGATTTAACGGTTTGATTCTTTTTACCTAACGATGAACGAAAATTCGTACTATTCCATTCCGCTTTTCCCCAACAAAGCTTAGAACCCGTCTCCAGGGACGAAAATTGATTGGAGGGGGAACATGGTTCCCCTTGATTTGCTGACGTCATTGGCGGAGTACCAGTAATACTTGATGGTATTCTGGTTTATTTCTTTTTTTCTTTTGTGCATGCATTTGCACAAAACTTAAACGGCAATTGCGAAGTATAAGTTGGTATATTTCTTCAGACGCCTTATTCACCATAATTGAGAATCTTCTTTTAGGCCAGACCATCTGCTGCGGTCACGCGATTATTTAGAAGGCAACGTTTGTATATTACAAAACGAATAGTAATCCCGAAAATCGATTATCGATTCTACTTCTCCACGAGGAAATTGTTGCCAGACAGCAACAAAGCGGAGACGCGACCCTCTAAAACGTTTCAATAAACGACAGTATATTGAAATGAGTTGTGACATTCGCGCTTCATGGACAATTAGGCAATAATCACTTTACCAAAGGTGCAGAGCGACGCGCTGTATCGGCTGTTGTGTGGGACGGGTAAATGTAGAATTTGACAATGTGGATTTTCTCCCTAATTATGCACGACCACGCAATCATATCCTGATATTGTGGTAGTGTGAACACACAGACCTATGTCTTCGGAAGGGTTTTATAACGAGTTGACTCGTACGCGGGGACCTACGATACTGTTACTGAGTTCGAGAGGCCTCTATTCAGGTTTATGAATACCCTGAGTACAGTCGACGTTCGGATTATTCTTGCTAATAATCGACGAAACTGACTCAATTTTCTGTTTTCTATTTGAAGTTGTATCGTTCTGATGCATTTGTGAACAAAGTGTTTATCTATATGTGTCATAAAGTGGACAGAATTTCCGTGTCTTTTACTGTCACAATCCTTTATCCCAATCTGGACCTCCCAGTAGCTCATACGATGTATTTGGGGATTAGCAGAGTAGGCTTATAGCTAATGATGAACAAAGCTCCGGTAGCACCTGCAATGCACCAGTCTGCTTACACAAGTCATGTGGACGCTACGAAACAGTAATAACCAGACGAAGGTCTCAATTACTCACATTGCTACCACAAGAGGCCGGTCAAAAAAGCGGACATGCTTCAACATAGTTGAATTCCTTTCTTAAGTTGCGACATGGCAAGACGCATGCATCGACATAAGTAGAATCTCAGTTTAAAATGAATCTTGTGCTTTCGTGGCAATTATTAGAAGGCTTGCAAACCTTACGCTGACAGTCATTTTATTGAATACCTGCTAAACACAGAGCTAAGTTTAGGCGTAATTGCTGTATTTGGAACTATTATTGCTGAAAACATATATAAAATGATCTCTGTCTTGATATTTTTCTTCAGAGCAACAGATAAGCAAATTTGCTTTATTTGCCTTTTGAATAATAAAAAATAATTTCGGTTCAACTGTTTGGACTGACATAAACTCTATTGACAAAGCTAGTTGAAGAAGTAAAGGAAGAATGCTAGATTTATTTTGAATCCGGAGCTTCCCTAGCACAAACCGATGTCGGATTTTCTAATAAGTCTATTAGAAAGTACTTAGTAATATAAGTTTCGCATCAAAATGCCACTTGCCGGTCACGACCTTCCCGTTTAAGTCAAATAAAATGTCCCGCAGAGTGAACGGTATTTAATTGTATATATCTTACTGTATTTTTTCCGGTTGGTTTGACCCTGTAAGCTGAAATAAACAGCAAAAAGTATCTTGAGTCGTTGTTCAAACCGATTTGATATTAAAACTAGATCAATGTTGCACAGCATCGTTGGCCGTGTAGCCTGTACTGGCCGAAGGCCCAGAGCGTATACATCGCGCATATAAACACGAAGGACAGAGGTTAACAACGCTCACCGACTAGATCAGCTAGGAACTTGAACCTAGACCTACCGTTGCTTGTTTATGATGTGGCGTTTCTCATGTTTACATCCAAAGGCTTATGGCCTTCTTGGCACCGCCTATCTTCCGCTGTGTAATTATACGAAACTAATAAATATTTACCACGAAAAGCGATTTAGTGCACCAGCGAAATTTCTGTCTGTGGTAGCCAAAGGTGTTTTGAAGCGAGTGGCTCGCGTAAAAAAGGTAGAAAAAGGTAAAAGGAAAAAGGTAGTTTTGGCATACACTTGCATTAGCCAGTCAGCGTGAGCGGCAGAATTTATGCGAGGGTGAAATAAGAATTTGTGATCAGGTAAAGTCGTTGCGTAAAACAAAAGCTAGTTTTGATGTTGGTGTATAGAAGAAAAACCCTGTGAGCAGAGGCATACACGAAAGAGGAAAATTCATACAACATGGTGGTAACACAACCTCTTCTCAGAGACGTTTTGTCCATATAAACCAGTTTAGTGATTATAGATTTTGTCTTCGGTTATGTATTCCACTTTTTACATTCCTACAGAAAACAATAACTTGATGTTCTACTTAGAAATTAAACGCCTCCACCATGAATAAGGTAATTTTTATTTCGTCATATCGCAAACTTGGTTGCTTGGAATTGTCAATTGTATGCCAGGTAGGGTGTCCGACTCCCCGCGATTTTTTCCCCCGGGGTCGAACTCAGAGCTCTCTATTTTCCGGTTCGACGGTTAACCCCGACCCTGCGTGATTTCTGTTTGCGGTTTTCGATGCTATTATTTGAGAAGGTACTATGAATAGGTACTACGACAGCTGCGCTTGGTCTGTGGTTATGTTATGTGGTCTGTGGTTATATGTTGTCATCTATTGCGATACTTACGGTGAGTGTTGTACCCCATAGTATACTCCGACGCCTGAAGACCGATAATTCCATCTCTAAAATTTCTCCGGAACATCCCGTCTGGAATTCGGAGTTTCGAAAATATTTTGATGCCCCAGATTAATGTTCGAGGTCTTCGAACCCGGGCATTCAGAAAATTCCCGAGGTATTTTCTGGACAGCCTAATGTTAGATACGCCAAATCTGCCAAAATAAACAGATTTTTAAAATGGGTTTCGAAAGGGTAGACCTTATATCGTGCCAATCCGACGTGTTCTGACTCTGGCGGACGACGAGTCGATGAAGTCGCATAAGACCAGGTACGTCCTCCTCATGATCCTGTTAGACGTCAGGAATGCCTTAAACTCAATGGGATGAAGGGAGATTATTTGTGGGCTTGAGGGAAAGGGGATCTCGGTGGGTTTACGATACGTGATCTCGTTGTACCTTAGTCAATGGTCGTTATTAGCGGGCGGTGAGATCACGGGCGGTGTCCCTCAAGGGCCTATACTGGGGCCCACTTTCTGGGACTTAATCTACGACGGGGTTTTGACTGTCCTGCTGCTGCCTGGCGTGTAGTTAATAGCATATGCGGAAGATTTGGCTCTGCTCGTCACGGCACCCAATGAGGAGACCTTACAGAAGAGGGCCAATGAAGCATTGTTTATAGTTGCCGAGCGGATAAGGAATAGCAAGCTAAGTTCGCGCCGGATGAGACAGAGATACTCTACCTTACAGGCAGAAAAAGGAGGAAATGAATTAGGCTGAGCCACCCAACAAGGATCAGTAAGGAGGCGTTCGGCTGGATATCGGTCTAACTGGCACTTCATATGTACGGAAAGTATCTCTACAGGCTAGCCGTGTGGCAGCTAGTATTGTCGGTATTCTCTCAAGAATCAGAGGTGCTTTCAATGCCACGAGATTCCTCTCGGCCTCAGTAGGAGAGTTTACGCACCCAGAAAAACCAAGGCTTGCTTCGAAGGGCACAAAGACCGTTTGCTATTGGGACGACTAGGTCATTCAGGCAGTCTCCATTGAGGTTCTTCTAGTGCTGTCCAGGATGTTCCCTTGAAACTTCCTGGCAAGCAAGAAGACTGAGCGTTTCCTAGACAATGAGTACGATCTGCACGCCGCGGAAGGATGAATGGCAGAGGGATCAGTCTTTTCACAGAGCCAAGGGCTCCTGGACTAAAATCCGAGTTCCAGCGCGACAAGTGGCATTAAAGTGACGGGGGCTTACCTACTGGGTCACCCAGATCCTTACGGGATATAATCACCTCTAGAATTACTTACACAGGATTGGAAAGGTTCTCTCGGGCATGTGTGTGCTCACCGGCCGCGGTGGATAATGTAGGGCACACGGTCTTCAAGTGTTGTGCCGGGACCAAGGCAGGCGGAAGGCCGGGATCTAGGGTCCATGCCATCGCGAGGTATATTTAGCAAGATGATAGGTTCTAGGGAGATTTGAGACAGGGTTACCAAATGGCTCGAATGTTTAACGAGAGTAAAGTAGATCATGGAGAACTTTCCTAGACGGGTTTTAGCAACAAGGTTGACGCAGAGCCGAATGGCGGATTAGGGGCTGGGGAATGATGAGGCAGGGCCTGTAGGCGTTTTGGCCTCGTTGCACGCGACGTCTCGCTAATTTAGGAAGCACTCGTAATAAACTCCGGATGGAAATTCGAAGTAATGTGATAAGCTTATCGAACCATCTGGAAGAGGGGCACACGAGTTTAGTAGGTTTGTAACTCCCACACTAAAGCTGAAATGACCGCATCAGTTTACACGTGCGTCAGGCTTTACTAAAACCCTCCAAAAAATCCTTTAGTACGGTACTTTAGTACAGTAAGCGAAATAAAGCTCCACTAGAAAAAACATGTGACATCAGTATTCTGCTATGTAAGAATACTTGTCGTGATATGAAAAGAAAATGAAAGAAAAGACTCGGAAACGAAGGGCCATCTTCGTGATGAGCAACGTGTCAGTCTCATTTGTCTATCACATTGGCATTAATATCTGACTGCAAATTTCACGTTTAAAATTCTGCGTCATACGGCCCGTTATCGTTAGAAGGAGACCTGCTAGCGTACAACAACCACTGTTCGCGTCAAAAGTAAACCTCTTGTCGAGACATTCAGGAGAACAGCTCGCCCTATTACAATAAAAAAACCAATTATTTTGTATATTATGGTTATTTGGTAATAATTGTAAGATTTTTTGCGTACCCATAAGCAAAGCCGACCAGAACGGGTTAAAGATATTAATGGTGTTCTCTCTTAGCACTTGTGTGTGTCTGACGTACATGTATAACGGGTGCTGCTTGGATCACTGGCACGTCTCCATCTCGAACGGAAAGTGGGTCACAGGAAAAGAGGGGTATTGCAAAAGGGTATCGCACTTTCTGCTAAGTTGGAGAGGGATCGAGTTAGAAACCACCCTATCCTTATGGGCCCTGTAAGGCGTGTATAGGTAGATCGACGCACATACCAGATCTAGTGGTCAAAAGTAAGGTTACTTCAAAGTAAGGTTTTTCTGGGCCAATTCAATCGTTTAACATGCCAGCCAAGCGTAATGTGAAAACTTATTCATGCATTAGGCGTTGTCTAGGACATAACAAGTCGCATATGCCTGAATCGATGAACCATACTAAAATTTGCACAACCGATCTTTTTTCATCAATATATTGTTAACCCGTTAAGAGGCACTCGCGAATATAATACATAATAGCTATAGCAGCCTATTTCAGTCTAATATGGTTTCTTACAGGTATGATTACATAAAGTTGAAAAATGAATATCTTTCTCCAACTTCGCCGTTTTTTATCCATTTAGCAAATGTGTCTGTTAAGTGTTAGTATTGTTACTATGTAAGAGTTGTTAATTGTGAATACCCGCTTGACTTTAATTTATATTAAATATACACCTAAAATATGTAAAGCTCGACCGTTGAAAGTTGGAAATTTCTGGTAATTATATCCCGCCAAAGTGGGGAGGTAACTCAAAATAAGTCTCCACATCTAAAGAACTGTATTATATCAGCAGATAACAAAATATAGGTACAGCTATTCAATGGGGTATTGACGCACAGGTAGCTCACCCTCCGGACCACGGACGCAAAAAGTTTTTGATACTACAATCGAAAATTTTTGTACAGAGTGTTTTTGAGGAAAATTAACTGCTCAATTAGGAAAAACCTGCAGTGCACACTCACACAAGCAATTTACATGAATACAGCCGATCATTGCGCAGTTAGCTACTTCAATAGCAAATTGTTCACGAATTTCGCCAAATACTGACATCATTCGTAAGTCAAGGACACACTTAGGTTCAGGCCTTAAGGTAAATCTTTAAAGGCACTTACGTTGGAGAATCGTCATATTAGCACCAACATGGGCCAACCCCGCGCAAGAGCCTGCTTCTAGGGCAAGGTTATTTCTCTAAATGATAGAACTGCGTGGATGTTACTAATACGTGTGCAGAAGCTAAATAAAGCGAAATTCTTTAAGAAGTGACATGGTTACTGAGAAACTAATAAGTCAGCGTTCATACTATATAAAATTATACGTTGCGTTATCGATAGGCCGCCTGAATTTTGCGGAAAGAGGTTTGGCAATGTATGAAGCCTTTACGTACCTTTTGTACTTAAATGGTATTTAATACACGGCAGGTTCTAAATATAATGTCTAGAAACGTCAAGAAAGGCAAAAAGAATTTTTTTCGTACCATGAATTCACGTGAAGCGTAATGATATATATGAGAGCTTCAACTTTTACGAGCAAATTAAATACCGGGAAAACAATCGGTTACCCTTAAATTCAGCACTAAGTCAAGTCCTTATTACGGTACTGCTCTACGGAAAGTCACAAGTTTCACAGGAGTGAAAGTTGACTCTAGATCTGTTTACACGGCCGTAGCGCTCAATTCCATCTATAAAATACGCGTCCACTAAGGCATTAATGAAGAGTATTCGTTTCTTGACCAAGCGATGCTGCAATCAATCCTTCTTCTAAAGTTGGCGCTAAAGAGCACCATTTAATTGAATAAGACGATCCGATTATGAAGAAAATTAAAAAGAATCTATTACTCACATAAAATTTCCGTTGTAGCCTCCGTATGGCTGGTACATTAAAATCTAATGAGCCCGGGATCCACAGTTGCGTCTCTGTGTTTCGTCCAACTTTCATAAACGATGTCTTCCGCAGTTCAGACAACATTTCTAAGGAAACGGGTAAAAAACGCGACATTTTTTAAGTAGTCATACGTGCATTCTAAGCTGAAATATTACAACTTCTTACGTGCACAGATCAAATCTTACGTGCACATCTTGGTGAAAGTCTGGAATACTATTTACGTACCGAACCCCATTCAATTAAATACCATGGCCAGGAAACCAGTACATACAAGTTTACCGCATCGTAATTGGTCTTTAAGATAATTACATGTTATAATAAATAGGTACGGTGAAGCGCTTGTTGGGATACGTTATGTATAAGCTAGAATAAACGCCGGAACTGTAATTTCTGTCAAATATTTTATATTTTTTAAAGCTGACCATCAAATAACATTTAACGTCCACGGTAGCAGTTTTTGCATTACTTTGTAAGACGGACCCCATGTAAATGTGCACCGGCGGAGGTCAAACCCGTGCACCAACGTGTCTCCTCCAGTCGCAAGGCGCATACGAATGCACCCAGCCACCGAGCTCGACGGCGTTTCTGTCTGGATAAAGTCTGCATGACTATTGCACCATACAAGATGTTTTGCAGCAGACAATGTCAGGATTAACGCTATTGTCTTACTGGGTTTACTAGATGAAACTCTCTCGTTAATTTATTCAGCTCTATATAATGTTATTCCGTGGAATTCTTGCAGCTTTTCGGGTCAGGTATAGATTTTTCTATTATTCTTGCATTTCAATAGTCTGCCCGATCTAATAGCACATTGTTCGCATGCTTTTGTAGAGACTATATGGAGGGCTGAAATTTCAGTGTAAATAAGCTTCATCGGCAGTTCCTGTTAGCAATGTTAGCATTTTTACTCAATTTGTATCGCTAGGTTCATGCAACTCTAGTACTTATAGGTAACGTGCTTGGGGCTACATAGCTAAAGCCTTGGGCTATTTAGAATGCCTTCATACCGCTTCATAGCGCAGATTTTTTGTTATATAATTGTATAAGCTTTGACCGATTCCCTTTCACGCAACTGGTTATCAGTAGAAATTACAGGAAATTAACTTCCCAATGGCTTTTATATTTGAATGCTAGGAATATAGGAGAAGAACAGTGCGTAAGTAACAGTGTATAAGAACGGTTTATAAGTAAGCCTTTATCTGTCACTCCTTCACAAACCCTACAATGTGATGAAAGAAACAGGATACAACAGGTAAAGTTGAATTCTCATCTTATGCAGTCGAAATGCTCGATTTCATGTAGTCGCTTTGTCACCGTTGGTTTTACAGTATTATAGGACCTTGGCTGATTCTTCGGTTTAGGAAACATGCACATCGAAATAGAGCAAGTTTGGTCGTGGCGAAAATAACTTTGGCAAAATAATTAGCAGCATAAGCAGACACAAGCACAAACAAACAAAACTTAATTTGATCATGCGGCTGAACAGAATCTCAACTAGTGAAATTAAAGTGCGTATTCCATACATGGCATATGACTATCAAATTATGCCTGTCCTCACGTCTAATGAGAATCTTTATGTAAGCTGTGAAACCTGTGATAATAAAGGTCGGTGTATAACCGCGGCCACAACGCTTTCACAGCGCCTTATATTCGTCGTTCGCGATAATTATCGCGTTAGATCCAGAATCTGGCGCAAATCGCATTCACTCTTTTACTCTCTGTGGGCAAAGTAATGACCGTCTCAGCCCACGCAATTCGGTAGTCGCCGCTTGGTAGACATACCGTATGTTCGAATGCGCAGTAAATGACTGCCGAAAAGATTAGAACTAACCGGATCGAACAGAGGAACTGGAGCACCAAGCTGACAAATAACATTTATGCTATAGATTGAGCTTTCCTTAGAATATGAAATGCATCCACATCTTATCGTATTATCGTAGCAGTGCTCTAGGAGGGGTACTGGTTACAGCCACATGTGCACTTGAGGAAAATTCCTCGTTATTTCGCTTTTCGTGCAGTCGACCGTTTGTGTATTCCAAAAATGTATGCCTGCCTGTTGTTATAAACAGATGAACAATATCGGCCAACACTCGTTGAATCCTTACAATTAAGTGTGTAGTGACTCGTCATAATCCGTAGTTATGACCAGGAAACTAGCCGATCCTTAAGATTGTCATTAGTAGACTTATTGTTGTTTGATTTAAATTTTTTGAAATTAGTCTGTGGTGGGTTCATGTAATTGATAATCCAAACTTTATTGTCACAGATGAGTCCTTTCTAATGGTTTTCCTACTTTAATACTACTCCTTAATACTACCTATTCTACTTTAATAAAGCATTTGCACCAGACGAAGTGTCATCATCGCTCATGTTTATTATAGCATGCTCTCTTTCAACACTTAATATGAATACAACTCCTTCGATGCTATCTCTAGCGGGGACATTAACGTTACGAACTAGTGCAGAAGGCTCAATGTATAATGGCCTTGCAATTTTAAGCCTTTTATAGTTATTCGTGTTAAATGCATGTCGGTAGGAAGCGGTCAAAGAAGACTAAATAAATTGTATTAATCAAAGAAGTGTAATTTAAATACGTTGAAATTTTGATATATATAACGGTACCAGTTTGCTCTATAGTAAATTAGACTCATTCTTGTACGGTATGCCAAGGTTGCCATTTTTTTGGACCTAGAGTTGAGCTTAACCCTTTCTAAATTTCTGGATCTACCGTTTATCCCGCATAGTTGACCTGGTGAAGCCAATGTTGGAATATATTTTTTCAAAGGTTGCAGACCCCTCCTAGCATGGTGGACGATATTACACTTCAGTTAATAGATGAGTATATGAGGAATGGTAAACCGTCATAAAACGTCATGATCGTAAAATGCTGATATTTTTTTTATTGCGACGGAAAAACGCTAAAGTGCGCCTTGTCTTTACAACAAGCTATTTGCGAAGATAGTGTGGAGCTCATGGGGAAGGCATGCCTACAGCATAAAACCTACACCGTATTAATTTTCACCCTACGGTTAAGGTCTTTATCCTCTTTTTTTCAAAAAGGACGCACTGGCACTACTCACTCATCTAGTTTACAGGTTTCGGAATAAATGGCGTCGGATGTGATGGGAACCCGTCTTTAACTACTTGACAACTGCTGTTCGAAGATTATTCTTGAATCATTATCGAATATTAAGCAGCGAACTCGAGAAAAAATACCTTGTAAAAAAACGTTGGGATTGATAAAACGGGTAATAGTATATTTGATCATCGAGTACCATCATGGAGCATTGATTGTCACCAGTCTCTATCAAGCTGTTTATTTCCATATGGCTATGTTGCGAAGGCTATGTTGTCGGGTAGCTGTGTCAGTCCATCCTATCGTGCGCTAATCGCGTTTTTGTGTTTAGATTGTTCTGTGGTTCTACTGACAGCTAATTACTTCTATGTAGTCTGATATTGCGATCGCGTGGATGGTGTTATGCTTCAGTCTCTGTTACTTTTGTTGTTGAACATTGATGTTCCACGATTTTCTCTCTCCCATACCAGCTTTCTCTTTTTCTTCCATCTCTTTGTTTTCGAAAGCGAATACGCTGAACAGCGTTTCGTTTTGCTGTCCTCCCAATCATCACCGTCAAACCCTTACCACCAAGAGTTAATGACGATGCCCTGCCTCAATGTTGTAATGAACCCATTGGAGCAAGGTGACAATATGTTCTGTCATGGCCAAAAACATGGCAGACTCTAAAAACAGCTTAACAAGGCACTGCCACTTACATCGAATTTTAATCATATATATATATATATATATATATATATGTATATATATATATATATG
>MNPL01001790.1:0-21523 GCA_002081605.1 Tropilaelaps mercedesae
ATATATATATATATATATATATATATATTGGATTGCTTTTTTAATAGTCGTTAGAATGCGGTTTTCCAACTTCTCGATATTTTTGTTTTTTTCGAAACAATGCCAGGGTATTTCTCTCTATGAAACGATGAACAAAGCTTATTTATATAACAAAATGGAAAAATGCATGCAAAGTATTTCCCATATAGTATAAACATTGTCACCACGTATCTTACCAACCCAGACACACATGGTAAAAACTACTGTTAATTTAATTTTTACTAAGTCTAGCATATTACAACTTACACACACACAATATACCTTCTCAGAAAATATAAGGTGTTTGAAGTGCTTTCCATAGAGAATCCCATGATATCATTCTTGTGCCCATTAAATTCTTAGCTATGTTTTTTTTTTGTATAATTGTGGTAGCGTCTGAACTTATTCTTTCGCTCCGTTGTCTTTTACAGAGGTAAGAGATGGAACATGAAACCTGCTATGACACCACGCATCTACATTTTTCACTTAACATTTTCATAAACAACTGAGGGATACTTACAGAGGCCGCTATTGGAGTATGGTAACGGCAGTGGCGGTTTTATCCCCACACTCCGTGCATAGGGATGAAATGAAATTTCTTCGCTTTGCTATCCACTTTACTTGAAAATCACTGTAACTGCTGAAGCTACTTTGACTAATTGTCGAAGCGGTTTACTAAGTTGTGCATTAAAGATTGCATACGAGCAAAATCAAGATCGACTATTTCTTGAGCAGCTTAAAAACAGACGAAAAATAAGACCTTGAGAGAGTATGGTGCAGCTACAAATTGATTTACTCTCTTGTAACACGCTAGCCGGACATCTTTAGGCCACGTAGCCAATTACAGATTGACAGTGAAAGCATTGTGTGAACTGCATTTTCTTTAAAACGCGCTGCACCTGGATATATGAGATAAAGTGCACAGGGGCAGTAGACAAAGCTTTTGCGCGGACAACTCTAGTCACCTGTCCTGAATCCCTGTATCAATTAGGAGTAAAACGACATATCATCTGCATAAATTTCGCGGCCATCAGGTGGTAGAAAATGTGACGAACGTGCTGTTCAGTGGTCATGGTAAAACAGTTCGTTTCACTATTGAAAAGACACAGTTTCGTACGACACACACGAAAATAGGTATAAACTGGCGTATTGGATTGGCATGCTGACAACCTGACTCATACGAGTACAAAGTAGGGCAAAAGACGCAGAGATAGACTAGTAACTGTCGAAGTTCGGAGCTACTGACTTCAAGAAGGTATTAGCGCTAAGTTTGTACCACTGATTTAAAGTTTGTTTGTAATTATTATAGCTGTTCTCGTCTGTATAGAGCACGAAAGAAGGTTTCCCACGAACCATCAAGAACGCTGCACCCTCGATAGCACTCCCTTGTAGCCCATGAGGGCGGCCATCTTGAAACTCTCACCGGCAAGGTCACACATTTTAGCTGTTAAGCGCCTGCTGCGATGACTCGTTTCACAAAAATTCTTTAAATATTGCGGTGAGAATTGTTATTGTTAGAAAACAAACTCTGCGTAATTAAGTCATTGAAAATAATGCAGTACTTGTAGATATTTTGCAATGAAATGTAATAAATTTTTGCAATGTAAATCATATTTGGGTCCAACTAGCTTGACTTGAAAGAGCGGGGCTCTCAAGAGCCGAAACTGGTGCGAAAACATTGCACGAGTAGGCTGGCAGCATCTTTTCAAGCTAAATTGACAGTCGCGCTCGGTGGCCTGGTGCATTCACTTGCGCCTTGCGACAAAGGGATTTACGTAGGAGGTGTGCGGTTTCGATCGTCGCCGTTGCACATTTACATCTATAGGGTCCTACCAAGTAATGTAACAAGCGGTGCCGTAGAAGTTAAATATTGGCTGATGGTCAGCCCTAAAGATAAAGTGAATTGACAGAATAATCGAAACGCTTTACTATTTTAACATTCAGGCAAACTGTTGTGTATGAAAACAGCCTGCAAACATTGGTTGTACAGTTTTAAGTAATTAGTGAAATAATAATAGTTGAGATGACTAGCTATGCAGGATAATTAAAATGGACCCATATTCTTGTTGGATAGCATTTGCGATATCAACTGGCACAACTAATAACAAAACATTTTTCAACCTAGCCTTAATTTATTCCGAGCAGCTTTCGCAAATGCAGTTTGTTTACAATTTTATATTATTCGCGCTCTTAGGATAGCATTTTGTAGAGGACTTAAAGAAGCACTTTGTAGAAGGCCTAAAAAATCTATGTTTTAGAGCGCAGTCGGAACTGTTTCAGTAGCTCATAAAGTCATCTGCAAAGGATATTTGGATTGAAAGTCATTAGTTATTTTTGTTGAAAGCCGAAAAAAATATGTAATGTGGTGCACGCGTAACGTCAATTGATGTGTATTTCAAAGTAAATTCAACGTTGAATTTTGTTGTTTGATTATACGTTGGCATGCATTTATATTGCGCTTCATACTAACATGACATATCCTATAGGTTTCATCAGCGTTCAAAAGTAAACAATAATAAATAATGGTTTTTGAAATCTGGTCAATATAGCCGGTACCATGAAAAAGTCGGATCTCTGGCGTTATCAGTAGGTTAGAAGTCCCAGTAGGAAACCCCATTGTCGCCATCTTAAATAGACTGGGGAAACCCTGCGCGTTTTTATTTTTCAGCAGCAAGTTACCCAGCTCGAGCTGTACGTCTGGCGCGAACAGGCGAGCCGCCGCAGCAGCTGCCGATGAAGCTGATGCTAGAGGTAGTTGATCCTTAGGAGCTTGGTACTGAATCGCCTGGCGCTCCATTGACGTGCTAGCGAGCGAACCAGCGACCTTGAATGCCGAGAACGAATCTTTACCGGGTTTATACCCCGTGAATGCTCAGTGAAGTCGGACTTCTCCATCAGCAGCAGCCAAAACGGCAGGTAAGCAGCCAAATCAATCGACGTGCCACATGTATTTTAAAGAACCCCGCATCTTGGAAACATCGGAAATAGCTCTCAAAACAGGACCACAACAGCGTCAGCAGTGGTCCGTTATTTGCTAAGGTCTAGTCGTATTCGATGCGTGTGGCGCCATCCAGATTTTTGCACGGTGGATTTTGTTGAGGTATTTATGAAAAGAATCCAAATTATTGAGCTGTTTTTAAAAAAAAATTGACACACAGTACAGAATAGAAAATTTAACGCAAGCAGCTAAACGCCGTCACAGAAATTATAAAAGGTATATGTAAAGAGGAAGATCTTTGGATAAGTTACACACTCGTTGGGACTGATTAAAAGACACTACTTGTACAACGTGTTACTGCCGTGCGGAAGCTACATGCGGAAAATATTCTTCCGTAAGATACTCATTTATACTACGGAAAGTGTCCATCGTAAAGAAGTGTGTTTGTCTTGTTTCTTGCGATAGTAACGTTAATAAGTGTAACGGAAAATCAGTACTTAGCTCTGTATTCTGCGCAGTTATGTACCTTTCTGTCAAATGACCTTAAGTTTTGCGAGTATTTAGCCTTGTTTCCCTCTCTGCTTTAATTCGCAGTCTCAGACTGCGACGCTCCATAGTATGAGTATGGAAAACAAAGTACATGGCAAACGTAGCACGTGACTTGTGATGCACTCTGAAAAAAATTTTAAAAATACGCAATATTTTATTTGAACTTTACGTGACTAGCAACACTAACCTTAGCGCTGTATGAATACAGGCAAGAATATAACATACCCAAAAGAATAACAATAAAATAAAACCGCATATCTGGTAGATATGGCCTCTCTCACATGTAGACACTTATCATATTATACACATACACTTATCATATAGATTCAGCGAATCCGACAGGAGACTATTCACTGGTTATTAAAGACTAATTTCAATGGAATGCCAAATATACCATGGCTACATAAAAGTAGTTCATCGAGAAAACATGTGACGATTTTCGATACTCAAAAAAGACGCTAGCTGAATCGAATAACTTAGTGATATTTGTGAAGCGAAATATTCAAGAAAGCGGAATACACTTTGGCTATGTATTCACCATACATCGGAAAGAGATGTGTTCTGATACTTTATCGCTATGCTCGGCTCTATTAAGGTCCCTTAATCGTTTTCCATTTTACCATCTGTTTACTAAACGTCGGTTTGAGGCAAGACCCTGGTTTTAATGTATTGCCCAGACGAAATAGTTTAGTACAAACGTGCCTGCACTGCATGTCAGAATATATTTTTGTCCCAGTAATTTCCTAAATTCTCACAAAGAATCCACAACGGGCATGAATGGACGAGTATTTATTGTACACTATTGTAGAACACAACCCCCAGCTCCGCATCTGATAAGGTTTATTTTGTTGCATCATTGTAGTTATCGCAAGTAATGCCACAAGCCATATATTAGCAATATGGTATTCGGAGAGTGCAGGCTGCCACCATTGCGGTGAATGGAGGATCATATCTTTTTATGGTCCCACATTACGTTTAGCGATGTTGTAAATAGGTCTGTAATAAAAGACAGTGTGATACTATCTATGTCGCCTTGGTTTCTTGGAGGTTCACTTCTACAGACCAAGTATACATTGGTATAATTTTTAAATCGTAAGATGAATAGTTAGTTGCGTAGGCTGCAAGAATAGAGTGAGAGATAGGTTTTGGCTATTTCTAGGCTAGCAGCAAGAATCACTTGCGTTATGGTTTATGATTTGATTTATTCCTAATCTAATTGTTTATTGCTAGTCCGTTGCCATTATTATTGTTTTATTGTTAATAACGCAATTGCGCCGAATTAGATTGCCCCGAATTGAAACCGATTGCGCAAGTAAAATAATCTTAAGAGACATGTCACATAAACAATTCCTTGACGCGCTCTCCTGGCAGAGTAGCAATGAGGGCACAGAGGTAGCACAAAACGAAAATTATTGTGCTTTTTGACTCAAGAAAGGCAATTTCAAAGATAATTCAAAAACCGGCGGAATCTTTGCCACTGATGTGTTGAAATTGCTCAGCAAAAGTAGACAAAGGCGGAAATATAAATCTTTCGCTTTAGACGATATAGAGATAACGCTGTTAAATAACCTTGATGTTAAGGAGATTAAGAAATACATTGTTAAGGAGGTTAAGAGATACAGTGATGTTAAGAGAGACATTCACTGATCAACCCTATGCAATGCGCGAGTTTCACAGCTAGGCGAAAGTCTCTTCACTTGTTATTACAGTGCAGCAGCCGGAGAATGAGGATCATTCTCAATTTAATTGTAAGTGTCCTTTCATCAAGTTGGCAAGTTCTCAGATTGGGCGTTCTTTCCTGTGAAGCATTCAGGAGCTCATATATGCCAGCCCACATGTGTATTCGCATAATGCATACTTCTGATCCGTTGGCTCTACACTCAACTTGTACTCACACTCACAAAGTATAATAATATCTACAGAAACAGGACTGGTTGGTGACGTAACAATACAATACTGTATAATAACGTTTAAAGTACAATTAAAGAGTTTGTTATCAAAATAATATCAAGAAAGAAATGATTACCGACTACTTTTATTTTTAGAGAATTAAGGCTTTACGATAATATTGGAGAATGTATATTTTTTGCAATTATCATATGAATAAAATTTCTACAATAATTTTACAGGGCTTCAGAGTCTTGAATATTTTCACGAAACGACACTAAAACTTTCAGTCAATTATACCACATCGAGTACACTCTACCAAGGCCCTTTAATAGCAGAATCAATATTGCGTTAAATATATACATTGTGCGCTCAAAGCATGGTTCCGCGTACCACCAGGCGTTGACATCGTCTTTTCTTGTTTCAGAGACTTTAAAAACGTTGACAGGGGTGACCGTTTATAATCAGGATAGCTTTTCGAGAGATCTATTATTACGACGATGATGATGATAATGCTGGTTATTATTCTTAAAAGCAAAGGGGTGCAAACAGTCATGTTGATTTTGAGTGCGGCTACAGATTTCAATACATAGCTAACAGAATATGACGGTTATTGCTCTAGCTCATTGCCGTCACTGGTAATTTCTATAAACAGCGAAACGAATGTTGTCTCGGACATATTTATTATGATATTTTGGGCTGGAAGATTTGCTACGTTTTGTTTTATTTGCCAATAGTCCATTCACGATTTGCGTTTTACTCATTAAATTAGTAAATATGATTGAGTGTTCATTATGTATATTCCATTGGCGTTCAGGCGAATCTTGGAAGGCCAATAACTTGCAGTGATCTGACCCTGTCTCTGACCCATATACCTTCTCTATATGTGAACTATAAAGGCAGTAAATAAAGTGGTTACAGTAAGGTGACACAAACTATTTCTATCTCATTTGTGTTTTTTATTTGAATTTCAGAAACGCATTTATTGCATTAAAATTGGAGCGACTCCCAAAGGAACAATCGCTACAAAAGTAGGCGTGTCTGTCGCGCAGCTGTAAGAACTAGCATGCAAAAGCAAGAAAAAATTCAGAGCCGAGCTCCATTGTTGAAGCATTCGAAGAGAGCTTCTCATTAAGTGATTAAACTGATAGTCAAGGATAACAGTTTTGATGCTCCTTTTTAGGCTCGAATAAACCGTAAAAACTTTCTGAACCACTAATATTCACAACGGACTATTTAATATAGCATACTACTGAATAATTAGGTACAAATGCTGCCCTCTGCTATGACCTCAATCTTCCACAAATACGTCAATGGGAGGGCAATTCTGATAGTAGTCTATTGTTAACAGATGCGAAATTCACGAGATTGCGAGTTCACGGGATGTTTCTTCGACAACTAGCCCACTGCCTCCTTTAGTAATTTATTCAGGTGCAAGGAGGACAAAATTAATTTTGGCCAGTAAACAATGGTGATTTGCTAAAATTCTTAAACTAGATTGAGGCGTATAATCTCATTCGTCTTAAAAATAAGTGTGATCAAGGTATTTCACTTCTTTTATTATAAAGATAACGTAACTAAAATTTTTTCGTAATCTGAATTGTCTCCGATAGAAATTTCTTGCAGTACGCCTACAACTAAACAATAAAAAAATGGCTTTCATAAATATTGAAAGACATGCGAGCCTAACTTAATTGAAGATAAGCTGTATTCGAATTACTATAGACCAGTACCGCATTTGATAACAATGCTGTGGCGAACAGTAGTAAAAGCAAGTCTGACTAATTACAAATGAGATCGAAACATGGATTACTTGCCAATATTCTTAAGAACTTCTAACTCAGATCAATTGTATTGTAAACAAAATGTGGTAATCTTAATGATAAGGAAGTGATATGTGCAACCACACAAGTTTTTATTTTTTCAAAACATTGCAGTTCTTGCATGGTATATCTTCTATAAATACATTTTTATTTTTTGACAGCCATAAAAATGACAGCGAAGCAGCTTGATGTGACCCACAGCAAAACTCAATGATATTTGCTACGGTAGAGTGTGCATCTCCTTACTGAAATCTATAGACATATTTACTGAACATTCGTAGATGAGAACAAATTTTTGGTTCATTCTTTCTTAGATCTCAACAAAAGTACGCTTTGGCTGACAAACATCGAACACTACGCGCAACAATTATCTTTAACGGTTAATCGGCAAATCTACAGCTAAGTAAATTACTATAAACCTTTGCTAGATCAAGGCATGTATTCCTGCAGAATAATCTTTTGTCAAATTGCCTGAAACATCTCTTAATTACCTTCTCAATTCAGCCTAGCTTCATCATTTCAGCAAAAATTGAGTTAATAAGCATGAGAGAGGCAAGCGGTGTACAGCATCGTTGTTGCAATAACTTAATGGTAATACAAACATGAACTTCTGATTTGAAATTTTGGAGTTCATATTTCCAATGTAATTTCTAGGCCGCTTTTGAATGTTCACGTTTCGAGGTGTGTTATAAGAATTGGTTAGAACTTCTACTTGCGACTTTTGATGCTCATGTGTAAGCTTGAGCTGAGGGATAGTTCAATGAGCGATAGGTTAGAGGGATAGCATAGTTTGGTGACTTCTATGTACTGCTTCCAAAATTTATGTTTTGAACCAAACTATATACAATAGGTTCATCAAGATGAGAATTTTTTATTCTTTCTGTAAATACTAAGTCAACAGAAGAGGTATTATGTACAATATTACTTGCAGTGTTGTTTGCTCTATTGAGTGCACAATTGGTTATTGTATTAAACGTAGTATTCACTGCAGTATTAACTGCTAAGGTTACTGCCGCATTGAGTGAAACACAACTCAGACACTGCAAAAAGCCAAAAACTCCAATGCTCAATGATAAAACCTTTTGGCGAAAATTCTACTTGGCAAAGTAAAAGGACTCAAAAGCGTAGCTACGATTTTTCATTTCGTATAATTAAAGAGCTAACATTTTATTCATAATATACAATTTTATTTTACAGTTATGTTCAGTAGTAGCTTGTAAGAATTTATCGGGAAAATTCAACAAACAAACTGTGTTTTACCAGGAGATAGCAATGGGATTATTTACGCAACACCTAGTCAGTTTTATAGATATTATAACATTGGCGTACAAAAGGATGAAGGGTTAAGGACCGCTGCCGTTATACTATACTATACACAATCCAGCCTTGTCGAAATTTGGTATGAATAAGGTGGTTCGGAAATCACCAATAACTTGATCTTTAAATGTCAAATTAATACAGTACACACAGATACGCAGTGTGCGAGGCGCACTTTGGTCATTTGGTCAGCGTGCAGCCAAGAGACCAAGATGTTTTTGCCAAGATAGTCGTACACAGATCGTTGTTTGCCACTGATATATCATGGCCGCAATCAACACCTGTACTAATTTCAGCAGGGTTAAAAGTATTGAACTGACTGGGAATATACTGATAGTATAGGTAATAAACGTTATATTTTCAAAAGCTAGCGTGACGCTACAAGTAAGACCTCAATTTTTTTAAGACGGTAGCTAGAAGACGTAATTGGAAGGATTAAGTAATTAGCTATAAAGCTGACGGTTACTCTAGTAATACGCTGTGGTGATTCTTAGTGGTCGCTCGTTCAAAGAAGTGGTACAGTCTATGAAAGATGGCTTAAGTAACGTAAAAATATCGACGCATTGACGTAGAAGGCGACACATTTTTTGAGACGTCGTCCGGGACCTAGTGGACAGATTTTTAGCCAAAAGTCGGATATGTAAAACTACAATATCCACTAAATCCCCTGCTAATATTTTAATCTGTGTGACTCAGATTAAAGTCAAAGATATCTAAAAATTTACACTGAAATCTGAAGATAAAAATCTTTGAGTTTCAATGTAAAATTTGGTCGAGTCCATATGAACCATCTCTCATAAACTTAAATAATCATCCGAGGTATACTGAATTATGGCAAATGGAGTATTGAAGAGTGAATTTGACGAAGATATGGTAGCGCTATGTATACGCGCGGAAACGCCGTACGCCTTTATCAAACTCCTGGGTTTTTTTATCATTCCACATAATCTATTGTCGAATTGTGTCGGATTGATACAATCTACTGGAAGGCACTAAAGAGATAATCGATTTGGTACCGTGACTCATTTTGACTATTAAAGTTGAGGCTTTTCATGTAATGTTTCTTTCTCTAATATTGTGTGTTGAACATTTAAATTCATCTACACTTGTATAAATTTTCAGAGCAGTCTCGTTGTTTTCGGTTCTTTTTCAGTTCTTTCCTATTTGGCGCGAAGCATCCAATCGCGTTCCATTATGCACATCTGGTTACCTTTCTGTCCCATACTGCCCATAATATACTCTCTGTTAGAGTATATTATGGGCGGTAGATTTTGGTCGAGCATAGTAGTGACGCGGGATAGAATCATGTAACGGCATCACCGAAGTCACCCTTGCTGTAGCTGACTGCTGGATGAGCCAGGCTTCCGAGATTGTCCACTTCCTAGACTTGGATTTTTTACTCCAAGGTGTCTACGCCTCAAAAAGGTACAGCTGCACTCCTCAATGAATGGGCCCCCCATCGTCAAAAGCATTACGGCGTATGGTCAGGACGGCTCGTTAGATATGTCTAGAGAACGTCGCTATCGTGCTAACTTGATGTAGAATTATTTAATGACTGGCCATCAGCCAACCTTGAACCGACTTGGCGTATGCCAATGGTGCATGGCCTAGACCTAGTCAGAATAACGGGTGTACCGGGTATATGCAAGGAAGCAGTTCACTGAATGTCCCTACAAACAGAATTAGGAAAGGGTGTATAAGGGAAGGTGGACGTGACCGAGCAGCATAGGAGATACTAGGAGAGGGTCACAAGAACTACAAGTAACTCAAATATAGCGAAATAGCATTTATCGAATTTGAGCAATTTTCCAACTATACAGTTGTTTCAAGCTAACAAAACCAGCAAGGAATAAAAAAGATGTTCGAGTGAAAAGCAAAAAATTGTTAGTAGGAAACATTGAGTCTTGACACGAACAACCGATAAGTCTGTGGAATGTTGCAACAGTATTTGTTGATACCTTACTTCTCGAGGGGCATGTAGACGTGGAGTCTCAATTTACGTGTTGGGTCAGTAAATCAACCGTTGACGAACATTCTTTCTCCACAATTGCTTAAAAAAGATATGAACCTTTCCATTAATGTCATACAATAGCGCAGCGTTTTGTCTGTCATCAGTCACAAATCGTACGAGCTACATCCGTTTGATCCGTTGGCTGACCATAGGCTGTTGAATTCTTCTATGTGCACCGGGATCTCTATCCGAAATACAAGTTTACGATCAGCAACGGTAGTTCTATGCAATTACCTCTAGCATAAGAGTGCTTTTCTTCTTGGGTGCTATTTGCAACTAGTCGTCCCACGGCTACATGCCCACATCAGTCCGCACGTTCGACATTGCCGTTATCCCGAGAAGACCCATGCTCGTGCCTCAACCTCGAAAAAACGGGTAGAGAGCCACGGCGCATCGGTAGGGACACTCACAGATCGAGGAACCGTCGGGTCATAACGCTCAACGGCAGCCACTACACCGCATAGGACCGAACAACCAAACGGAATAATCAACTTGACACATTTACAAAACATCAACCAACCGGTGCGTAAATGTACTTGGTTACAGTCTACACGATTACGGTGAAATAATTTAACTCAGACCAAGATAGAACTTAGCAAGTGAGTGACACGAAGCTGTCTCTTAAACGTTGAATTAATTAGCAAGCGACGAAGGCTTTCATATACAGAGACCTATCACATAGTCATTTTATTATTACCCATCTTCTAGTGATGGGACTGCTGTCGACTGGAATGATCACTCATAAATGTATGGCATTAGCACAGACTTATCAGTTCGCTTTGGACGATCGACTTGACAAGTTCAAATTGGGCGTCGTCCCATGATGCAATCATATTTATAGTCATTTAGCTATTTGGATGTTATTTTTAAGGCTAGTGTAATTAACTGATATTGACGTCGAGTGGACAATATCAGAGTTTTGGTCATCTCACGTACATATTGTATGTAAGCAATGACAAAGACTGTGCGATTGCGGCAACCCACCTTATATAGTGTGATTGGTTTCAAGTGATCTGGAACGTTACCAAAAGATACGTTTAAAACGTTGGGAGCTTCGTACTAGCTCGTAACGTAATAGGCGAATTTTTAAATATGTTATATGACAACACAGTCTTGTGGACGCCTCAATTTAAATTGTTGGTTTTCGTCCAGCAAAGTTTTGTCAGGTCTCTGTAATGAATCATCATCGTCGCTGGTGTGTAGTATCCCTGTTCTGACGATTAACCGAAAATTTGTTTTCAATGATCATGTCACAGTTGCCGACTAGACAATATCAAAAGCAAATTCGACTGCTTTTAAAAAGAAGCGCTCTATTTTTCTACACCTTAGTTTGTACTTCGGCACTCTGGCCGAACTGGTGTCACGTAGTACGTTTTACCACCCCACGGATGGCGGAAACGCGGAGCTATCATGCAAGCTTCTGCCTACGTTATGTATAGCACATCACGCATTTGCTCAAATATATAGGTTTTTAGGCCGTCTGTTATATCTCGAAAAAACAGCTCTTTGTGAAGCTCCAGATGGTTTGGCATGATAAACAAATATACGTAATATTTTCGACGAAGGCCTGAGTTGTGCCGCCATTGTAAGGTCACATGGTTGTGTTTGTGTTTATATCAACTTGATAATGCTACACAAGACGATGACGGCCAAAGAATGCAGCTATATGATTGTTATTTTAAAGAAAATAAAAAATATTTGAAACACACCGCTCTTTGAATACTTTGAACACACGAATCTTTGAAAACTGTTGACTTTTTGTACCTTAAACATCTGCTTACTAAATATAGGTAAAATATCTAGAACATTGTGATTCTATTGGTTATACAAAAAAATTGTGGATCTGGTCCTTTCCTTTTGAGCTTGAAATAGGGTCGTATAATTTACTTTGTCGTAAAGTGTTTGCCATTTATTCACATGTCGGATCCGTGTGGGATCCCATGCCATTCGTGTATTATCAGCAACTACTATGTTCCAGGCGTGAAATCTCATAAGGAGTATTGAATTACTTTATTAAATAAAGTTACTGGCAATGCATCATCATTGCTATTATATCATTTTGTAATTTTCGTTAATGTCGAAACACTTGTTACAATGTTCGCTTCTGTAAAATTATTCCTTCTACTGTACTCGAAATTTGCCCATATCCTAGTCTTCCAATGAACGTGTCATCCATGGAACTTTGAAGCCTGAATGATTTGGCAATTTACATGAGTGCGTCTGAGCCATACGGGCACTCTTTTCGCGTATGACAAAGGTCCACGTGCGTTGAAATTTAATTTGAATATTCTTTAGGAGAAGATTGCGTGACAAACAATCTAGCATCACGCCTATCTTCAATATAAAGACTTGTCAAATGGAATCCTCAAGGAAATCGCTTATAGAATCGATCAACATTCTGTTAAACTTAGTTTTTTTAGTAATGACCCTGAAAGATAGTTTTTAACGACGGGTTATTTTTTAAACACTACGAGTTTTAAACCAAGAATATTATTTAGTTTTTATTCTTTAGCTACCCTGGAGCATACTATGCGCGAATTGTAAAGACCATCTTAGGTTAAGAAGTGGACTACTGCTGTTGACAAATATAATCGTTTAAAATTAGTGTTAGTACATAAAATTATATTTCACATAAATGATTTAATTCAGTATTTACAAATACTCTTGGTAATGATTAAAATTAGGCCACATTTCGCTTGTGACAATTACCTGTGTAATAAGACGTTGACAGAGGTTTTTATCAAAATAAGCCGTGGACAACCGTAGGTTGCAAAATATGCTACTTATACATTTGACTTACTTAAGCAAACAAACCTTCCGAGCATAGTATTTTTTTAGAGTATTTAAACCACGATTTAAAATAGTTAACTCACGTTTCTAAAGAGAATGCCCTGTGGAACACAGGCACTACTGAGCGTTGAACGAGATTAACTGCGGAATTGTAAATAATGTTCAAGTGTTCTGATTGTACCCAAAAATTTATTTCGGAATGTGTTCTTCTAAACAATTTCTACTCCGAATATTCTTCCACATCAATTTTTCTTGCGTAACAGATATTCATTTTTTACCCATGCAGGCACGATAGCGTTTCGGCAGAAAGCCAATCCAAGGGTGTACTGTCCACTGAGAACTTAAAACTGCGAGGTGTTATCGCTTGAGCACGCAATTGACGAACATGATTGTTGTTTCTCCATTTTCTTTTACTTTGTTTTTTCTTTTCTAACTACGATTCGCTTGAGTGTGGAGCTTTTTTTGTGTGTATGACGAGAGCCACAGACTTTCGAGATGATGCCAATAGACCAAGATCTCTATTTTTAAACATGTTTGATATCAGAAAAAAACAACATTGGTTTCTCAGATCAGAGCGAGCTTTGCGTGGCCGCGCCCAAAAGTTATCACGTAGCTACGTGGTCTAAAAAAAATATTTTTTTAAAGCTGACCATCAGCCAGACAATACGTGGTTACGTGGTCTGCAGAATGTGGCCATGCTTACATAGAGGCTTTTCGCTTCCAATCGAGTTTAACGCCAAGTGACTCGAGCACGTCCGGCGAAAATACTCGCCTCATATTAAACGAAAATTTAATAAAAAAAAAAGTTTTCATTTTACTATCTGGTCACCCTTCAATGCCCCATGGATGTATTTACTGATTAGAAGCGTTAAATAAAAAATGCGACAAATCCGTTCACGCACTGCAATAGTTAATATATTCAAATACTGATTTGCACATGCCAATAGAAGTCTTAAGGACTGAATATTATAAATAACTAGTTAAGCGAAAGAAATGTGTGAATTATAGATGAACCAAAAGTTACAAACTCACAGAGATTGAATACGTAGTTCTACGAAACATGCATTTTGATTTGACTAGATCGTGTAACTACTTATTTTTCCATATTGAACGACACCATTTCGTGAGTGAAGCACACAATTTTAGAAAAGTCCGCGGGTTAAAATACCTCATATTTCTTTATTATTAAATTAATGGAGTCGCAGTATAACGAACTCATACACTTCAGAGATAGCATGAAAAGCAATTTCTCAGAACACGATGGATTCAGTGTTCTGTTTAAATATTTATGGATTTTATGAGAGCCGAGTCATCTATAATATTTTAAAAATTCGAGCACTATGTCCTATTTACCGGCCAGAGAGCTATAGGTTGGATCGAGCGCTGCATGGTTTCAAACTTTCTGCGCTACCCCTCTCGTTAAGCAATTTACATTACTTCATGTACTGTATGAGCTATTGAACTCAGAATATGTTAAACAGTTGTATGCTTTAAACGCCCTCGAAGTGGCTCTAGTGTCCAGCTCCGCCTTAATCTACACTTAAGCGTGCTTTCATAGAAACTCGTGATAGAAATTTCATTCTGGTGTTCAAGTGGCTTCTTGCAATGCTCCGTGAATGAACAGGTGTTGTACTGTATTACCCCTGTTGGCTAAGCTTTTTATAATCTTTGATGTTGCTATTTATAAGCGGCTACTTTCTTGTAGAGCTCAAATAATTCAAAAGGTGCTTTTAAACTAACGGGGTCGTACCGCAGTTAGTTTAAAAGGAAACTTGGGTTAGAGTCACTCGTGTAAGAAAGGCAAGATAGCTTTGGACAACTTAGAATGTTTGATTACACGAAGCAACCGTCAAAAAATGAATAAAGTGTTCTAGCTTTTCTGAATATATTTTAAACTTTTGCAGAAAAATCGCTAAGAAGCCCATTCGGTATCCTTCTGTTTCAATGTAGTGTAAAACGCTACTTCTTCTATTGTGAGACCAATTACTAGCCTAGAGATTCACAATCTGCCTAGTTCCATAAATTGCCTTCGTTATACAAAAAATATTTTCTACTTATGCAGACATACTGTATACTGAAATACTCTTTTTCTGGAGCAGACTTTTAATGTTTAATTTAAATGCAAGTTCAGAGTCTTCGAATACTATATCGAAACTCTTTTCCAACTTCTCATAACTACCTCTCCAGGAGAGTAATTTGTAGCTAGGATTACCTTTTACAGCGGCAAGAAAAACGAAGCTACAAATACCAAATGAATTTAGCTGACTGAAGTGTAAGGTACATGCAAAGTTCGGATATACCGGCAAAAAGTTTTTTAATCATTTATGACAGACTTACTGTCTATTTAAAACGTAAACCGAAATAATCAAACGTTTGACGCACTTTACGAATTTGGATCATTTTCTGTTTTGCCATATTAAGTGCCTTCCGAATTCAATCACAATGTCGCATTCTTTGGTGTCGATACAGTCAACCGGGTTTTATTAGCGGTTTCTTAAAAATGAGTGATTTGTTTACCCAACGTTGGTTTGTTCACACAACATGACCGTAATGTCCTGGCTTATTCATTTCTTGACCAGCATATCGGCGAAGCTTAATGTCAAAAATTTTATGATCTTCTCTTGGTTAACAATTTAATCGCTCTTTCGTTCATTGCTTTAGTTCTCAAAACCGTTTCACAAAGTGGTGCATAATACTTTTTTATAAAAGGTTTTCGAGTGCAATGACATAATGTTCTGTTGTAACTGGGTTTTCTGCTTAATAGACGTAGATTATAAACATCATGTTGATAGTTGTAGTATAAAATACACGATGCAATGTAATATAAAAGGTATGCATGATGTAATATAAAATACACCTACGTTGTTAATTGAGTTCCTTGCTACCAATATGCAACTACATAGAGCCTGGCAATTTTTACCGGGCTTCTCACTGTATACGCTGGCACTGTATATACTAGTGAGCAAAGATATAAGTCATAATGATTACTTCACCAAACATTCGCCTAACTACACTACATTTCGATTTAACCTCAGTTAGTCTGCGTGAACTATGAAAAAACACTTGGTGTATCGCCATAGGCGTTACCACGAACGTAAATGTTGGCTGATGATCAGCCCTACAAATACTTTCTGATGCATACATTGCATTTTAAACTTTTTGAACCGATGAGAAACCTCATATTTAGCAAGAAAATACTAAATTTTAAGTTCGAAGCTTATTTGCGACAAAAATGCAAGTTTTCACTCCTGTGAATGAGGAACCAAAGAGAAGAATTCAAGATTATGACACTTGTCGTATGGTTATCATACAAAAATACAGTAGGCTCACTAGGTTACCTGTAGTGAACAGTACTATTGATAGAAAGAATCAACTTAAAGCTTACGAAAAAAAGAATATTTGACCTGTAACGTCTTGACGTAGTTACAAATATTATACAACACTATGTTAGCTTCATGTTTACGATAATATAGGTTTGTTTTAATTGTACCGTTTTCCTGGAAAATCTTGATCGTAACATTATAGATACGGAAGTCCACAGGAACAACTGTATAGGCACGAAATCATTTTAAAAGGCCACGCCAATTTTCTTTGTAGAGGTATAATGCATTTGCATAATTTTAATATCAAAGCGCAATGTACTTTGATGTGTGTACCTGTTAGCGTACCTGTTAGGCACAATATGGCAATAACGTAGGTATGCGGGCACCGACCGGGACACTCCGGTCACCATGGAGACTAAATCTAAGCCAATCAGCACAACAGATACCATGGCGAGAAATGGCTGCAAGCTCGAATCACGCAGCGCATGGTTAACCATCCAGGCTAAGGACCAGTACATATAATGTTGTCGGACAGTGAGAGCATCTCGTGGGGTACGGGGGAGCAAATAGACAAGCAAGACTTGGATTATAATATTTAAGAAACGATAACTGAAGGAATAAACAGGCAGAAGCTCTATGACCAGTTTACGGAATGTAATCCATCGTTGGTATGTTATATGTATATCCTCTATTGTACTCAATATAAGGACATATATTGTGAAGAAATGCTATGTGCCGAGAGCAGATATGGGCTTTATGCATTATTGGCCGAAAAATACAGCAAGCCCGAAATTTGCTAGCTTAAATAATAAATAAAATAACATAAATTGAATAGATAGTTTCCTATCCATACATAAAATAGTTTCTCCCGTTAATGTTAAAAACTCTTATCTTCCGTCTCTAAAGACCCTCTTTACGCCCATCCGCAACGCGGATTGCATTCTATGTGGTTATGTTAGTTTGTTAAAAATTTATTATAAAAGTGTCTCTATTCATTTGTTAAATACACTATCAAAATTGAACTAAAGATAAGGTTAATGTCTTCACTTGACAACTTCATATGCTATTATTATCGGGCTCCTAGTTTTACCATATATATGTGGAATACATGCTAGCTAGCGCTTAGATTACAAGTTTGACCTGGTTTAGGATTGCGCTGACCGACTGGAGATCTAATACTATCATATAAAGGTTTTGTTAGATGGTATAATGTGTCAAAAATAGGAACTTGAAGTAAAATTTCCTATTTATTCCTTCAGTGTACACTGAAGGAATAAATAGGAACAAAACAGGAAACAAAACCGCGTTAGGTACGCTACGATCTTGACCAGTGCCTTAGCTTAAAGGAACAACTATATAACACCATGAAGAGGAGTACTTTGTGGTATATCAAAAGGCGGTGTCAATTGGCTGACGGTAGTCTTTTTTGAAAGACACCACATAACGAGGAAAACCAGGCATTGCAAATTGAACCGCGACCAGAAATCGTTAGCTTCACAGGTTAAGTACTCAGCTACCGTTCCGACGGTCAGCCCTGAATAATATAGTAACAAAATAAGAATCGCATGTTTTTAGAATCCTCTTCATTCTCAGTCCAAAACAGGTTTTGCAAGATGAATCATCGCTATATCTCAATGGTCTACTTTGAAAAATTCAAATTGCTTTGCCATAACCCTATTAGTGGAAACATATATCTACAAAGCTATTTACGGCACTAGTTAGCTTTTCGAACTGAGCCTTCTATATATTTTCCGACAGCATTCGTTTGTGGTACTGTTGGTTAGAAGGATTTTTAAAGTTTATAAATTCAAGCCAATTTTTAAATTAACATAAATACATATGTTGATATATTGCACTTGTTTTTTGCTTTACAATACCACCCGCATAGCTGGCAAACCTCAAATCGATTCAATCAGTAGCTTTTTATACAATGGACAAAGACACGCTTTCTTTGAAAATAATATGGATAAAATAATCAAAAAGGATGTTCAAACTCTTCTATGGTTTCGGCATGAGCAGCGTTTGATTGGAAAGTGCTCCTTCGAAATCCAATTTCCTCTCAATGAAGCCGTAGATAAACAAAATTGTTTTTAGACTTTACAAAGGTCCTCACATGATTTACGAATATTGTTGTACATGCCACTTGTGGGTCCTGGGTGGGCCATGGTGTGTCCTTTTGACAGTGAGTAACAGGGAGTGTGACAGGGAGTAAATGCTCCTGATCACTCAAGTGTCTATGAACGAGCATTCCCGTTCTGTTCTTTATGTACCTTTGTCACACCTAGAGAAGGATGTGCGATTGGCTGGGTCTAGTTCTTAATTGATACAAAGGGAATTCTAAGAAAGTTTTAATGGAATATACACAGAAGCTCAAGTTTACAAAAAGCTTTTGCAAACGTGCATATAAATAATAGAAAGATGTTTAGTATCTACGTTACCGATAATCGTACAAGTGGCAAGAAGATGTGTTTGAATGTGCCACAAGCCGCAGTAATGTAATGCAAATTGTTGGTACTAATTTGCACTTGAGTCAGTTTTCTGCCTAAGATCATATACAAAAAGGGGTACATATCGGTATATTTGGTGTGATGATGTTGTAGAAAAAATAAGTAATAATAGTAATTTTATTATTATTCTTATTACTATTATAGTTATTATTATTTCAAGTAACGCCTTTTGTCTATTGTGATGTGTTTTCAGAGACAAGAATAGTCATAACCACTTGGTTATCATTGCTATGAAGTTTTTCCTGGATATATCGGCAGAGGTGCTTGTGAGAATGGAGTTGGTTCGCGTGCACCACATGTGTGAAGAGCGCGCCCTAGCTCAATGTCCAGCCTGCTAGTTCAGCCTAAATGTGAGATATGCAAGGGTTGCGATTCATGGAAGACCTTGGGGATCCGCAACCAGCAATCATCTACATTCTTCATGGGGAATGGAATGAACAAAGTGAGTGCGTTAATCATATCAGCAGTAGACTCACTTAAGTCGTCCCGTAAAAATTTGTAAGCAGGAATTGGGTCGATTTCCAGTGTGCTATTAAGAAGCTAAGTTACATGTCGCCTATCGAATTTTTCACTTATAAATCACAAGGTATGCTGACCTAGACTCTGCGCAAATATCGTTGCCATGATGTAATTTGAATATGTATCTCATGCATTTGTAGGATCAAGGGGTAAAGTGATCCGCAGTTAACTTTTATAAAAAGTTTCTTTGGAACAACGAGAAATTTGATTAGTACGTTTCAGCAAGGCAAAATATTTTTCTAACCTTTGTTCAAAATCAATTGAAAATCGGGCCCATATTGTGAGCCCTTTTGTGCTTAAACACTTTATTCTTTTTTTATGAGTTTGGCTCGGTTTAGTTTTACCTCTAATGCCACCTATTCATAGTTATAACTTTAGAAAAAGAAACTGTACAGAAATATTTTAATAGGAGGAAACTAATTTTGCTTTTTGAGTGTACATAAATTAAAATAAATCTGAGAAATCTAAAAATTAGCAGTAAGTACGGACCGAAGCACCCACCATGGCCGCTTTTAGAGTCACTACTTTTCGTTGAGAATGTTACATTGTTTTGCTAATACTAGTCAACTAATTGAGTAAATCGAGATTTAGTCCAAGGGACGAAAGCCATTGGTGAGCGACACCAATACTATAAAACTCGACTACTTTGCATCCTCTATGGTGTGTATAAGAAGTAACCCACCCGGGAGTACTGTCTAGCTCTTCTCATGACATGCATTCAGAGGACTGGCATATGTCATGCAGTATATAGGACGGGAAAAATACGAAACAGCATTACAGATAACTTTTTTTACCAAGTTACAAGGACGACAATGTTTAAATATATAAATTTCAGCCCAGTGTGTCTACTTTGAGTCTAAGCGCACATTCTAAATGCAAACCCAATGACCCGGTTGCAATACAATGCATTTCATGTTTGCGCACATCATTTTCATGCAATTAGACAACCTTCAGTTTTGAATTTACACATCTTCCCATTCGATGCATCATAATCACATAACATCAGCAGGCTTAGTGCAGGAATGGCTTGACTTATCGAGCCATAATGAAGCTTTTGTATTGTGTATATTTAGGCGGTGTGTACTTTCAAAATAGCGAGCAATTTATTAATGTTATTAGGTAATAACAAAATGAAGAAGCATTTCCTATTCAGTTTGACACAGAACCACGTATATGAACTTAGTAACACAATTGAATGGAGTGGGGCACGTATACCCTCGCGCAGACTTTCCCCAGTCTTGTAGTTAATAATTATATAATATTGCAGATTCTTCAAAAAAACGTTGACCACTATAAAGCCGAGTTAGAAGGACATCAATCCTAAAGCTTCAGATTCAAACCCTAACTAAAATGATGCAGGTCATGTGCAAGCAATTACGTGTCGATATTAAATTTTTGAAATTGATGCTTTTTCAAAGGCCGATAAATAACTCTATCTTAACGTAGAGCCTCCACTTTTTCAATCACAGGAGTTTTCCATTTAGTGTTCTAACTCGTTTACAATGCCATTACAATTTAAGCAGTCTTCCTCATTAAATTATGTGCACAGTCCAAACAGGTATAGTGGGACCTTTAGTTAGCCAAATTTACATCAGCCAATTCGTGAAGAGCTCGGGTCTGAACCACACAGCAATATTGTCGAAGAATAGTAGTGTAAAATCATAATAAAGAACTATCCTTAGGTTTAAAGCTCTCAAAATCGATGCCAGTTACAGTGATGCAGATTACCGTCTGTTGATTTAGAATGACTAGTAGTCTGAAAGAGCCATTCTGCGTAATGGATCTTTTAGGCTACTAATCATCTATATATATATATATCTATATATATATATATATATATA
>MNPL01001791.1:0-16451 GCA_002081605.1 Tropilaelaps mercedesae
ATATATATATATATATATATATATACAAAGCATATTTACATACATAGTGAACTTTAATTAGCATTCTCCTGATGTTCACCTAGGATTTATATATTTATCCATTGCACTTATCACCAACAGCGTTGTCGTATTTCTTTTGTATAAAAAAATACGACTGCCACTATCATTAGCTGAATCGACTGTACGTTAGGACGCGTTATATATGCATTTATAATTTAAATAGTTTTTGTAAACCATAAAAACATACAACAAGATGTATTGCTAATTTTAATCGTAACAATAGAAGGTTTATTGAGGTGCAGTATAGGGTTCTCGTATAACGTAGAATAGGGTTATCGTTTTATTCATTTCATATTGCAAGTACAACGGCCGAGGGTAGAAATTTTTATTTGTTTCTTCCTCACAGAATCGAGTATGGCAGTTTTATTTCTTATGTACTATAATTGTACTGGTATGTTAAAAAGTGTAGGTGGAAAACTTCGTACAGAATAAAGGATCCTTACCATTGCTCACCACCAGGTGTAGGTTTTCTAATTGCGAAGTGTCATGTGGATAGGGATTCGTCTATGAAGAATGGTCTATGAAGAATGGTCTAAGTTAAATAAACGATGAAATCGTTAGATATATATTCTTACAGTATTGGATACATTAAAAATATTCCCAACTATCCACGTAACAGTAGAGTTTATTTATTATTCCATATTTCAAAATTTAAAGGAAATCGGAGAGTCGATTGCATCTTTTAATTCCCTCATTTTCAGAACGTTTTAGAAGTTTGTGGGCTTCATGATGTAATTATCTTCCACATCACAGACATGGTATACAATATCGTTCGTTAATTTCTTAAGGATGCGACCGGCACTAACAATAAATAGGAAAGAAGGAAAATTAGTTTTAGTTAACCCAATATCAAGTAAAAGGATTGATTCAGTTGGTCATCAGTTGAGGCGTTCAAGCTGCTGTAGAATATTTAGCATACTAATTTGGATTACAGATACGGGCTCATTTCACAGAAGACTACGGCACCCGAAGGTACAGCAGCTTTACGAAAGGCTGTCCCTTCTAATATATTCGGAGATGACAGCAGTGATGAACACGACAAAAGCGCAATTGAGGACATGATCAAGAGAACTTCGGTTAGAAATTTATCTAATTTTCCGACACGAGTAAGTACAAGTCCAAATGCATTCTAGATCTCGAAACGTTAAGCATATGTATATATTGCGTTAAGCAAGTGTATATATTGATATATGATACAGATCTGGTTTAATTTGTTTTTGGAAGTAACAACAGTATGTGAATAATTGTCACCCCTTACAATAAAAGTTAACTTGACCTGTACTATACAAGAATAGATACGTAACAGTATTCATCTCATATTTCCGAGATGTGTTACATAATGTGTATTGTAACAGCAAAACGTGATTTTCTGAAGATTTAAATTTTGATACGCGTAATCTCAGTGCATCTCATTATCATGAAAAAAATCGTCCCCATGACCTTAACTGGGCCTACTAACGTTGTAACGTATGCTTGTGTTAACACAGATGATGAAAAAAGCACTGGATGAGGATACCAATGTATTCGAGTACGACGAGGTTTATGATGAAATGAAAATTAAAAAGAAAGCCCAGGATACGGAAAGTGTGACAAAAAATAAAAAGGTGTAATATATATTGTTTTATTCCATGTTCTATTAACATATCAATTGCTCTGTGTAAGCAGGCTGAAATCAAGTTGGCCCTTAGAATTCTGTATATTCGTATTGAATTTGGCGTCCCTGAATTTTTATTTGCTTTGTTTTCGTAATGTTTTTTCTAAACAAAATGTATAATGTTATATGTTACTTCCACTTCTTACAGCCGCGTTATATTGAGGGATTGCTGAAGAATGCAGCGGCTCGTAAAAAGGAGGATGAGCGACGAGTTCAGCGAAAAATTCAGACCGAGCGCAAAAAAGAACGCGCAGAATTTGGCGACAAAGAAGCGTTTGTTACCGCCGGCTATAAAAAGAAAATGAAAGAAATGCAACGGGAAGAGGAGGCCGAGCAAAAAGAACAGTTTCAAGGTTAGTCTATTATTAAATAAAACGTTTCTGAAATTAGCTTTGAGGGGGAATCGGCTTCTATTGATTATCAAAGCCGTTCTACTAAGCATTTATGAGTGGTCGCCGCCTTAGTACAGTTTTTTGAAATTGCTTGGATAAATGTTACTTCACAAGAGTGAGTTCTGCAGGAACAGCATTTGGCAATTAATCAATAGCCTTTAAAGAATTCTCAACCTATAACAAAAAGTTTTATCCGATAACTTAGTTGGAAAGTGAACAGTGTATAATTCAAACAAAAGGAGAAAACTAAAATTTCGGTACGTATACATTAAAGGTAAAACATTGACATATAAGTGTAAATCGAGTTTTAAACCTTAAAGCAGAAATATCTGGTAACTAATCGGAATAATATTATCAACAGAAAGGGCAATCGAGAAACACCGTAAACGTTGACACCTTTGACTGTCATTTTTACAGAAGAGATGGACGTTACGAAGCAGCACGACCTTTCGGGCTTTTACCGTCACCTTCTCAAGCAGCAATGCGGTGAAAAGAAAATACTTGAAGACTCCCTTTGTAGCACAAAGAAACTTGATGATAGGGCTAACTCAACAGAAGATAGCAAAAATATTGACTCCGATCAACCAGTTCAAGAAGATAGCGCAAAAAAAGGAAGTCCTTTCAAGGATGGCACAACTGAGATAATTTCGGAACAAGTTATACGTAAGAGCAAAAATGACAATCCGGACGCCGATTCTGACTTCCTAGAAACGTCTAGAAGCAGTAATGAAGATGACGATGGTGGCAACGGGCAAGTTGCTACGACAAAAATAGGTTTGTGCAGAATAGCCTCTAGAATCTTAACTATCCTTTCTCATGAATTTGTGTGTTGCTTGGTTTTTTAATTGAAGGATTGTGGAACGTGAAATTTAACTGACGTAATTTCACATTAACACTCTCATTTTTACATTGCGCCTATTAGTCGCTGTTGTTTCTTTCAGTCAATTACTGTTCGTATATTTAAAAGCGTAAAAACGGAACATCATCTTGCTAAAGAGAGCCTTCTGCCAACATATTACATTACTAAAGGTACAGCAGTGGCTTATGTAGCTACCGGGTTTACGACATTCCTTATAGCGTGAATAGTTGAACCATTAGTATCTTTTTATACACTAACTGTTACACCGTTGAAGTAATGTAAACGGAGTCAAATTTACAACGAAGAGGTGTCTATAAGAAGTTAAATACGTTGACGTTTACCGTTTTTCTTTAATGTGTGCGTTGATGGGGGAAACCCTGCGCTTTATATATCTGGTTCCAATCGGAATGTCGTTCCTAACAAAAACTAATGTGCGACTTATACCTGTTTGTTAGTTGCATTCATAGTACTTGTCTTTCCACGGCTGTTTCGAAGTAGCTGCTCGTCCGCCCTAAAAGGAGCTCCCAGTGCTCGCTGATAACAACACCATTATTTACAACAGATTCCATTACCATCTGCCATTCGTTGTTTTCTAAATCATGAATTAGGCAGTAGTAATTTCTCGAGCTTTAAGCGGAAATTGGTGGAAGTAGCTGCTCATTGCTGAGCCCGTCGCCATCTTAACAAAATACGTCGACCCATTTCCGCTTGATATTATGGGTGGGCTATTCTGAAACCGCCTGCAACCTGCACACTGATCTCCGTTCCCTTACGTGTTCCGTTAATATTTTAAAATTTAGACATTTTCCAGTGGATAGACCTAATTTTCGTTTGATGAGAATGACGTTTTTACGAATCAAATCGAGAGAAAATTGAGTTCTGCAATTCTGCTGTTCAAGAATTCTACAATTAGGACACATACACAATATGAGACCTACATTTTCCAACCATGACGGTTGAAATTTTTCGTAAAATGGCTTTCCACAATAATTTCAATTACCGAAATGTATCATGTTTTATTTTGTAAATAGTTGATAGATGCTGTGAATATTTAATATTGTCATATATTTGCAAATGGTTTTTATGCTAGATAGACAAACTTCAATTTTGAGGATATGCGGCATGTCGCAACCCCATTGCATAGCCCAAAGTAAACTATAGCTCTTGGGTTTACAATATATACATCATTTTGTCATGAAGTTACATTCGATGATAATAATGATAAACAAATTACAATTTTGTTTTTGGGAGGTCAGGTGCAAAAAAAGAAATTATTAGCCGCACATATCGTAAAAGAAAACCAACAGATCATCATCTTAAGGACGAACAAAAGCCGATAGGCCAAAAAGGTTCCGATGAGCACGACACTGACGAAAGGTAATTGTTATGGAGCAAAAGTTTGCTCTACTTTATTTATATTGGAAAACTAATAGTTCTCAACGTAAAATAGGCAACATTCCGTCTAAATTAACATGTAATCAGATCACCTAATGCACAAAAAATGCTGCAACGTCAAATTCTGGGACAACAGCATTTGTGGTTACACAAGTGCAGAAGTCAATACAAAATGCCACATTAATAAATTTTATGGAACGTGAAGCAAACGTTAACGTTTATTTTTGTAGTTTACGCTAACTACAAAAATGTAATTTTTACCGGCAGTTCATCGAGTTCTGGTTCGAATCAAGAAAATGCGAAGAAGCTGGGAAAAACGCAAACCAAAGAATCTGCGCTTGAAACAAATGATTTAGCCGTTCAATATAACGAGTCTTTACCAAAGAGAAAGGCTGTGAGCGACTGGTATTCAATGTTCGCTAAAAGATGTATTGGAGACAAATTTGAAGCTGCTCAAGAGAGGTATCTTGAAAGAAAGGTTATTCGTCAACCAATCAATCTATAGCATAAAGCATTTGGCGCGCACGGAATTGTGAGAAGGAGTTACTTATAATTTTTGAAGCTCTCTAAAATTAATTATTGTCCTTCAACCAATTCCTTAAAATGCTGCTCATTGGTGCAATTTTTCTTCAAATACTTGCATGTAATTGCTTTAAAACGTATTACACCGTATTGTTGTAATAACTACGGATTACGTAGCACGACTTGGCCTTATAGAAAAATAGTTTAGCGAAGCGTTCGAATATTTTGTCTCCAAGACAAAATATTTAGGTGGATATTCGTCACTGGCCGCTGCAGACATATATATATAGCAATCTTTTATATATATAGCATATATATATAGCAATATATATAGCGCGACGGTCAGATACCATTCATAGGTACTTCAGAATAGTGGTATATTGTCTCCAATCATGCTTGATTTAATCAGTGAAATGACTGTTTTTGTGACGTTTTGGATAAGCCACAGAGGAAAGCCATCCAGTGATGAATGCACCGCAGCGCTTCTTCAAGAGGTATCGCTCGTTTTCGAGGAAACTATTCTTCTTCCTAGACAATTAAAATGGCGAAACATTTGGATATTCCTATAACTGCTTAAAAAACTTTTTATAAGAGTATAACCAACTGATAATCTGAAGCTAAATTATTTGTAAGCAAAACGCAAACAAGGTTATTTTGGAATGTGGGAAGATTTCGCTAATAATTTTATATTGGAAGGTGCTATTGATAATCATAAACGATATGGCAGAACATAAAACATCGGATGTTATGTGCAAAGAGCTAACTAAAGGTTTATTTTTGCTTATTGTGAAGTACGTCATGGTAGCTGACAAGCTTCTCGTATTTCTTGAAGAAAAGGTTATTGTTTGAAAGCAGTGAAAAATAGGCAGATATATCTTTATCATTGAAGTTCTAAACTACAAGAATTAGCGATATAATATAACTTAATAATCAGTTTTTTATAAGTAACCATAATGCGAGGTTTTGAAGGTAGTTCTTGCTCAGATAGCTCGCATGTTTGTGAGAGAAGTAAACAAGGAATATTTGCTGCCTTTCACACAGTTTATTACACTGAATCAAAATATTCGTACAGATTTTCTTTTATTACACCAATTATCTTAACCAGAGTATAGGTTACATGTTTTCGCATCGGGAAGATTATCAATTTTTTCGTTCTCCTTAATAAATAGTATAAGATGCGAAGTATAGCCCTATATGCTCTGCGGTGTGTCCATTGTATTAGCTGTTTATCTGTTTCGCCGTACAGGTTTGTAATTTGTGAAACCGAGGGTTGGCTAAAGCAGTCGGAATATAGAAGATGCTCCCAAAATTAAAGAATTATTCATTTAATTTGTTATGTACCTTAATTTCAGTTCAAAACGTGAATAAAAGGAACGAATGTTTGGATGCTATACCTATGCTACAAGTAGCGAAATAACTGCTTATACCTGTTTAGATCTGCTTATACCTGTTTCTAAAAAGTTTGACAGGGACTTAGTGAAGATATATATACATTGACACCTCTTTTTGCATCTTTTAATTCAATTTTTCAAAGGACGAACATCGATAATATTATATGCATGCATTATATCTCCTGCAATATTTTATTTTATTTTACTGGTTATTTAAGCTATTTTTCGTACAAATTTAGTAGCAAATAAATAAAGACAAATAAGTCACCAAGGTGGTATTTTCTGCAATTTGTCTCCCTTTAGAAAATATTTTTTAAAAGACACTAGCTTTCGTAATACCTACTAAAGGTGCGTCTGAAACCGAGTTCGTTAAACTTGAAATTATCTCACACGGTTGAAGGCAGGACAAGATACTTCAATGCATGCTTTTTATATATTTTGGCGGCGCAAGTATTGGTTTGGCCAGCATTGTCATAACTCTCACCGATCTTGAGATATTGTTGCTGATTCTTTTTTCTATTAAATAGGCGGTGATCATTCCGGCTGTTCATAGATCTTGCAATTCAAGACGGTACGTATTTTAGTACTTATTATTCTAATTAACATAGAATCCCTTGAGTGGAATAAGAAACAATGTAAAATAAACGTGGTGAAGCAGTTGACAAGGATGAGTAGTCACCCTCTTATTCGACAGAACTTAAAGGCAATAAGCGCATTTTCCTGTTTAAATGTGACGAAGTCTATTCGCCTAACGTATGCGTTGAGCGGCGCAACCAATGAGGCAAATTTCACACCTATACAATTTCGCAACGACGCGACAATACAAGACGCGACAATAAAATTATTGTATTTCCCTGAGGCTCTCACTAATAATTTTGTGGAACATCATGCTTTTCATCCTGCCAAAAAAGGTAAGAAGAAAGTATAAGGTCAAAGCTTTATGCAACCCTGTTGGCTAAGAGATTGATTTTCTTCATGATATTATTAATTTCTTGAATGCTCTTCGAGAAGAGCACAGACATTTAAAAAAAACCAATGTTATTTACTTTGGCGCAATGTGTAATAATAGGTTTTGTTTAACCATCGAGAATCTATGAAATTGTAAACATTCGGAGCCTTCTTTATGCCATATCCCACCGCCTTCTATTTATAATTTGTGCAAGCGAAGAAGTCACCTAACTGTGAACATTTTGTATTTCATTAAATGGAAATGGCAGAAATATCTTAAGCGTGGTTTTACTGGTCGTCGAGCTATTAGGATGATAAAAATACGATTAGTAATATGCGTCAGCATTACAGTAAACATGAGTCGAGCGCTTCTCACTGAGAAGGAGGAAAAACAATTGTTAGCATTAACTTAATAGATAAGACCTATCATAAATCATTAGCTACAACGTTGAAGAAAAACTAGGGTTACCTTAAACCGTTAGTATTCCCTTCGCCTACAATACGCTTCAATGAGTTATAGCATATATTACTTCACTCGTTAAAAACACGAAATACACTATTCTAACATTTTGGGTTGTCGCACTATCACGGAAAAGGTCGCGGAAACAACTTGCAGGTACCGCATGCGGCTTCAATTATTACCTCAGTTGTTACTATCGAAAGTCCGACCTTTCTGGGCGCTCATCCATCACTCTACCATTACAGTGACGATAACCATTTCGACTGTCTCAAATACTACAAATACGACCGCCAGCACCTATACCGATGCTCCGGGTATCAGTAGAAATTTCAGTTGTACCATGGAAATTATTGTGCTGCATATTAGGAGTACTAAATGTGACGTAACTGCATTCGCAATGCAGAAGAAAGCTCATTCGTGCTCCCAGACTGGTTACCTCTGTATTCATGAGTGGATGCCTTTGAGGTCGATTAAACGAATTTTCAAATTATATAGTCCAGTGTGTCAAATATACCTTCAGTCGTTCGGTTGGTAGTAGCAGTTTTTAATGCCGACTTTGCTTAGGACTGCTTTGCATTTAACTGGAGTATGAATTTTTGTTCCGAGTACGCGCTTTGATAAGTGAACTGTAGAAAAAGGTAACACATTAGCCTGTAGCCCCTATTTTTAAGGAGTAATCAAAGGGTCTTTAACTGCAACAGCTTCTCGATGGGGTTCTCCCTCAAATAAGACACTTTCCGACTTTGTGATCACGTCTTTTATAAGAATATTTTCATTCAATGATGCGGTTGATTTCGCTGATTCTAATGTAGCGCGACCAGTGTAGAAGGAACAACCGTTTTTAAGCGCGGTAAGTTATTGTCGCCAATAATAGGAACAACTCAACGACAGCTCAATTAAAACTTAAAGAGGGATAAATGGGCACGTTCCTAAAGTGATCCTAAGGAATGTTCAAGGCGATGCTGGTGATGGTCAATGGGTATTTGGCGAACTTTGCCGTGGCGACAAAGAACCTGATTAAACCCTGTATAAACGTTCTCTTCTAAGAGCTTGGAGAAGCCACTGGGAGCAGCTCACACGTCTGCTTTCGAGCATAAGTAAGTCGTACATAAAAATACGAAACTTAAAATCGACCGGATCTTTTTTACAGTTTGGACTGATATTGAAAGGTGAAATACAAGTGCAATATGGTTTTTCCTTCCTCAAATAGATGCATTTTCAAAACTTCTCATCGCTTTTTGTCGTATATTGTTAATCCGTCACTTTCGGACAGAGATCTCTGTCCTCTGTCTCTCAGGTTATGAAACAATACGCCCTGTGAAACCAGACTTCGAACTTGGCTCGCCTATATGATAAGTTGCTGTTTTTCCCATAATAAATTCATTCCCAATAGCTAAAGTAAATAATGGACATTTTCTCATTGCCTAAAATAAATAAGTGTAAACGCCAAAAAGGTTTTAATCATGAGGACTAAACGCTTCAGTATTAGTGTTTCACGGCATCAATTATAATCAGCCCTTGGCTTTAATGAGTAACACGTCTGTCTTATAAATGTAAAATAAAAAAGCGGTGATAATCCTCGCGGCTTGGTATTCAAAAGGCTTAAGCTCTTTAGCGCGATTACCCTATTACTTTACCAGGGATATTGATTATTTGATCAATAGGAAAGCTATCGGATTCGGCATTAATCTTTTTTTTCGCTGCATACTCGGCGGTCTTCGATTTCCAAATGGCTATTGTAGTTAACAGTCGTACTCCCCTGTTTTTCGTGTAATAGCTAAATTTATTCCTCTGACAAGAATTAATTTTAGGAAGTACACTGTTAGTATTCGCTGCTGGTTGGAAATTGAAATTATAATTTCTCACTGTAGTTTAATAAAGGTAACTCTGATGGTAATGAAATCGCTTGTGGCAATGTTTCGTTCTGTTATTATTTTTAAAATGTGTTCTCTGTGTTGCGAGCCATCGTTTTTTACGTTACGCAATTCCGTCAATTCTGTCTAGATTCTAACTTCGACCACATCGGTTTTTTTCCAAAGTAGTCTTTTATTTCAGCAAAAAAATTAGCCACAATAATCAAAGGAATAAAAACTTACATATAAAATATAATTCTTGTTCTTGTTGAACATATCTATTTGTAGTTGTATCTACTAACTACCATACAATATTTTCAGTACACTGTATTGGATTATGCAGCATTATAAAAGGTTAAATTTTTATTTATCCGTCGTAACAGCAGCCACAGCCGACACTTACACCTCGCTGCCATATTATTAATTCTGATTTCAAAATACTTCTAAAGACTGTCATATTTTTAGAGGTATAGAGGAAAGGTGAATCCTGCAGTTAACGGCTAAACGATCAAAAAATATATTTGTATTTTCTCGACAGTCCCTATATATTTCTACAAAAATGGTCTCCAGTCTTCATACTAACAGACGGCCCTAGTAATTACAAAACCTTTGTTAAGATTTGTGTTTAGATTTTTTTATGAAAAAAAATGGAAAGGTGTATTACAAGCGAACCAAGCACTGCACCATTCTAGCCATTGTGTCAATTTGGGTGAACATTTGAAACAGAATGTCGCACATTTGAAACAGAGATGAATATATCCTAAACAATCCAGTAGTTCGACACTACATTTATTGCACCTTGTATATCTTGGTATTCTGCTTCAGTGCAAAAAGCTGTACAGCTTACAGGCATCTGCATACAGTTTGTGACAATCGTCGGCAGAATATCGCAATGCCAAACAACTGATTTGGGGACCACTAGAGGAGCGGGCGGTAAAATGGTTGAAACAACTAGCGATTCTAACGCAGGAAGAATGTTGTTACCATTGCTCGGCCCCAACGAGCTTTACCTTTTGAGTCCATCCTATTTACTACGGTTCTTACTCCAAATAAATGAATATAAAATAGAAATAACAAAAAAATCCACGCAATAATTGTAAACAATTTAACTACAAACCTATAATTATGAACATTTGCAATGACTTTTTTTATGACTTGGGGTGTCTATAGATATCATATAGTATTCCGGTTTATCCCTATATTCATAAGATATAAGCAAGAGGCAGTTGTACAAAAAAGAAACAGAATTTGATCAGGTGTACAATTGCGTTTCTTAAAATTTGGTGAGATTTTCCCTCCGTTCTAGTTGCTAGGGTTCAAAGTGATTCGGGCGAGGTATTTTTGTGTCCTAAGCTGAGTGGTATCGACGCGACGCCCGAATTCAACAAATCGTTCAAAATTTAGCAGAATGTTTTTCGCCACCGCCTCGGTTTATTGCTCGGCTCGATTGGTTTTTTCCGATTATTACCCCGTATAACTTCAACAACATTTCATAACGTAGTTTTTAACGAAACAGTAAAAGAAAAATACATACTTTTTAACATATTTTATTTGATAGATGTTTGAATTTGGGAAAGCACTGAAAATACATTATTCACGGTCAAAATTCATATTACGTGCTCATATCCTCTTGACACACAAGTAAAGGGTGCGAGATCCCAGTGGTGCTTTGATATGGGATCTGTGTTACTGCACATTCTCCTACATACCTTTTAGGAAACTTCATGTTCGTTTTTGTTGCAAAAGCCCGAAATTTGAGATATGTGATATTTTTTCACGGAGGTGTAGGTATACATACAGGCTTACGTCAGCAAAATGTCAAAAGTTAAAACTTACGCTTGGCAAAAATGTAGTTTTCTTCAACTTTCAGCTACATTGGACAGTCTACTATTCAGATATCGGTGAACACAGGTGCTTCTATGGGAAATAGGGTTAAAATTCTAATTTCGGTATCTGCACTGATTGATTATTCTTGCTTCGTTAACATGTTGTATACTGGCTTCTAAGTATATCTCACATACAAAACAGAAGAGAACGTATCTTTCCAGTTTTGTCGAAGTCCTCTCAAAATCCCATGTAAAATTTAGCACAGCATTTCAACAATCCGCCGATGCAAAGCTATAGATGCTATAAACCATGTCAACGAAATAAACAAAAAATACTAGATATCCTCAGCTTCAGCTATAGTGTACTAAAGGCTAATATGGGTTTCATGTTAAAACACTTGTCAGTATCGCGCTTTCCTTGTTTGTTAACACAATATCAGTCTATAAGGAGAAATTCTATGATGTATTGTGTCACCACTGTTAGTTTATCATCGGTTGTTTCCCAGATGTGGTATACATTTTGTGCATAATGTACACTTCTTTAAAATGTTTACCTGTCTTTCTAAATTGAGCAAACTAATTAGCGAAAGTGTTCGCCTATGCTCTCACAAATATTATTCGTAGCGACAACGGACTACCATTTGTGTGTCAGACAGTATGAAACTAACATAAAAACAAATAACATCTTAATCCAGCCAAGTGTCCAGAGGCATTCAATTTGTGATCTGCGATAGCTATGTCTAAAAACGATTTCACATTACAATCTGTGCCAACTCGAAACCGCAGATTTCTCACGAACTAGTCACTGATTTTGTATATTAAAGCTAACCTGTGTAATTAATCTTGATAACGTAATCATGCTGCTAGAAGAATATTAGTTTTCATGCATTAAATAAAGTGAAAAATTGGATTTAAATGTAGTTAGAGCAGTAATATCTGAAATTGAATTAAACAACATGTGTCACGGCAACGAGTGGAAACCTTTTGACAAAATTTGAGATAGAATTATAGTTTTGTAGAAAACTTAATCGGCATTAAATTTCGCCTTCAGTAAAATAAACCATAAATTTTATGAAACAATCTTTCTGATAGAGTGACAGATGAAGCAGCTGGGTCTAGAAAAACGCAAACTGTACGAAATGTGCATAGTGCATTTCTATTAATATCGAAGGCGCCAATTCTATTGGATAAGAAAATGCTAATTTGATGAATGTAAGGACATGGTGAATATGCATTAAAGTACAGCGTTATCATTATCTGGAAGATGCTGTATTGAATTATTTTCTTTTATAATTAAATGCTTTTTTTGTCATAATTAATGGGGTTGGAACACCGCATCTAAATTTCCTTCCTAGGAAGCCTGCATCTACCCACGTAAATCGAACTGAAATATTTATCCGGAAAATCTAACCGATTTGTTTTCTAATGGATACCCAAAAACATTTTTCTTAACTAACATAAGCTTTTGCACAGTTCGAAAAAGTTTGGTAACACAAATGGGATTGAATAGTGAGCTAATTAAGTCCATTGTTCCTTGCACTAGTTTACTTCTAAGTTATAGCTGTACTGTACAGTTTCTGAAATGCGGAAACGTCTGCTTCTATTTCCACTGTAGTGCAGCCACGATTCACAAGATTCTTTTTCACTGTGAGTATAACTAGGTCACACTGTGTAATGAAAATTCCACCGTAAATATTTAGTTAACTGATTGGCGTACCTACACAGCATGCTTATTATATTGCTAAGGCGACACGCATATTCCGTAAGATGATTTAACTTTATTAAGCACAATCAATAATTTACACCGAGAACGAGCGTCTGGTTCGAATTTATTTCGCGTTCTGTTAGCGGCGCTCTTCCAGATGGCACAAGCACCATCGCATAATCACTCCACAAAATCATCTGGCGGCCCTCACTTCACTTCATCGCTTTGTTGGCACGGAACGCATACGAAGATTGGTATCTCCTAACAGGTTCTACCGATTTCGCTACTTCTAATTGTATTTGGAATTAATGTTTATTACCCAGCATGATTCTTTACTAAAATAGAAATGCAGTCTCAACATAAACCTTTCGTACTGACTCTTTTGCCTTTTTAAATGTGAAATCTCAATAGCCCTCTCCATTTAGTTAAATCAAAAATGATTACCCATTCTTTATATGCCAAAAGACACTTCCAATATGCTTTATTACAAGTTAAGGGTGTTAACTTTATCTATTCCAATTTAATTCATGTAAACGTAGGTTTGCAAAAAAGAGACAGGCTGGATAACCGCGCCGAGGCTGCTGGCTGGAGGCATTTTTGTGAATTTTATAACTGGAAACTACAGGCTGGATACACATTTGCCGTTGCACATTTTTACTGTTTGTCTTATGAAGCAACGTAAAAGCAATACCGCAGACGTCACACAATGACTACTGAAAAGCTGAATAACCGCTTCTCTCAAACACAAATTAACCTGAATGGGATTTAGTTAAATTTTTTGTTTTACCCCCATATTAGTCTAGAAGTTGAATTTGAAGCTCAATAAAGGAGATTGAAGAGTATCCTTTAAAGTGCTTAAACATCCGCACGCGTGTATTAAGAAACTTATGACGGCTGTATGTGGACTATAATAGTTCACTTAAATATTTTGATGATATAAGCAGATAATACAAACTATGTGCTAATACGTTATTTGTGATAGTCTACATGTCCCCGTGGTAGTAAACTGACGTACAATAGAATATTACGCAGCGAAGATTATTTCTAACCTATTTCAGAATGAAGTCATCAATTAGAACAAATACTCGGTCACCATGGAAACAATTCATGTTAAAACGAATTATGGTATGTGCTTATTCTTTTATGTACTCTGTAGTAAAACATAGCAAAAATGTTTCAAGAAACCCTTGTTGTATTTGCGTAACAAAGACATAAAAGCAGTAAATATTTTTGATGTAGCTGATATGAGACACACGAGAGGGGAATATCACATTTCGAAGTCTTGCATGGGAGTAACAATAGGCTTCTGTGTCTGCGTTTTAAAACAATAATAAAGTTAGGCACATCGTTTCGATATGCTTTATTTTGTTATGAAAGAATGAACTAAAATGGAACTTGACACTGTAGTAATTGTAGTAAAATAAAAGCAGCGCATATGTAGATGGTACATTCAATGCATTTACCTTCATGACATTATGTGTTAAACTATTCATAAAAAACGATCCAAATGCCGCGACTCGAGAAAGTCACTGAAACCGATGGTCAACTCACATTTGAATTTACCAAACTGCGTGAATGTTAATAAGTGATATGTTAGTCATTTTTATCGTTTCTTGCTTCTACATACATAAAAAATGGGATGCACTAAATTATATTCTTTTTGGAACTTTATAGGATACATTCCAACCACAATCGATTTTTTCCGAAAGGTGGCTCTCATTTAAATGCGGCCGAAAACCCAGGGGCCGAGCTATGTCCCCAAAAGTAGCTCCTACAATCCTTCAAAAACTTCGAAATATCATCAGAGACACTGGGTCCAACAACGTAGAAAAGGTATTTTTCGTTGAATGTACAATTCTCAAAAAAAATTTTCTCATAATATATGATATAACATTCGTATTTATTTCTATTATGTTAAACCAGCGAACATATACACCTGTGCCACACCCAAACGCTTATTTGATACAGAAACACTGAATCAACTTTTGCCTGTCTGGCTTTCATTAGGTCAACTTTCTTTCCCAGGAAATTCAATTTGGTTTGTGGGAGGTTCCATAGTCTACTAATTTTCGGTTTAAATTCATAAATGTGACCAAAGTTCAAAACTTTTTAAGCATTTTGTTGACAGAGGAGACAAGGCTTCGGTTTTTTCATTTAAAAATTTTGGCTTTTAGCTTCTATCAATTGTAGATTTTATTAATTCGGTACGTTTTTACAGAACAATGTCAAAAGGCTTAGGCCAGGAACGTGGTATAGGATACCAATTTTTGACAAAGGAATCGTATTGGGCTTATAAAATACAATCAAAATTGTATTTTTATACACATTCTTCAATTTAAAAATGTGAAGAAGCTCAAACATGCTTTGCTTTCCGTCACTCTAGAAATAAAGATATGCAGTAGCATTAAATATTAATTGAATAAGTGGTCTTTCCTTCGTATTGTATTTTAGTATCCCACTCGGTACTTTCATCCATCCATATTGTTCTTACTTTAAAAAGTAAAACCTAATGGGGCTACTGTAACATTTGTCATATCGAAGAATTAGCGAAGTATCGAATAATAAGCTATCTGGCAGCAATGTGGAAAGTAGTCTATCTCAAAACGGGTTTTGTGTACTGAGTGCCTACAGACTTGAATCAACAACGACCAACTCAAACCACGTTTATTGACTTTCCGAGCGAATTTAGTGTATTCTTGCTGCTTCCTGATATATCCAGTTTCTGTCCTAAGGGTTAGGCTTTTTACTCGAACTTGTGCCAATGCAGTTCCGAGTTTAAACCGAGAGGTTCCTTAAAGAGTTTAGTGCCCTTTGGTATTATGATTTACCAATTTAATTATCATAGAATACATTAAGAAAGTTAAATCCTAAAGCTCTGATGTAATTTTAGAAAGTGCTTTTTGACAAAAGAGCCTCAAAACCAATTGAGTGCTTGTGGGAGCCATTCAAAGGGCGTAAAGCTGTCGCTCTTCAAGTCGATAGACTAGGCTCAGTGACAGGCAGAAAAAAAAACATCAGTGACCCGATCAAAGGGCGCAAATCGATTCCTGTATCTGTGGTCAAAAGCCCAGTGAGCCTTGCCGTTGCCTGGTCACCCAACGGAAATAAGGATGTCATTATGGATGAAATAAATGCATATGAACACAAGTTTTTTCAACAAGAACAAAGAGATGAAACCCTTCAAAGACTGGATCAAACATTGCCAAGGCCACCCAAGGGCCCTCCCCCGATACATGGTTATGCTGCAAAAAGTAAATCTGGTGTGGACTCGGTTAAGTGCCTTCAATCTGAAAAGGTTGGTATTGATCATCGAATAAACCTGGTCACCCACTCTCACCAAATTTGGCTTTTATATATATATATATATATATATATATATATATATA